>CAUYQU010048997.1:0-58810 GCA_963574635.1 Cheracebus regulus | reverse complement strand
GCTCTTGTCACCCAGGCTGGAGTGCAATGGCACAATCTCGGCTGACTGCAACCTCCACCTCCCAGGTTCAAGCGATTCTCCTGCCTCAGCCTCCTGAGTAACTGGGATTACAGGCATGTGCCACCACGCCCAGCTAATTTTATATTTTTAGTAGGGACGGACAGGGTTTTGCCATGTTGGCCAGGCTGGTCTTGAACTCCTGACCACAGATGATCCACCTGCCTCGGCCTCACAAAGTGCTGGCATTACAGGCGTGAGCCACCATGCCCAGCTGATAGTCTGGGTTTTAATGGAACCCAGAGGAACCATCGTTTTGACTGGAGCAGTCTTTCGTCTAATGTCTTTGTTTCTACATAATTATTAATAGCACTCTTTTTATGCTCCAGTGTGTACCTATTTAGCCAATAAATTGTATGATTACCAAATCAACTTGTATGATGATTTTCTTTATAGTTCATTCAATGACTAGTGATGTTAGAAAATCACTGGACTAGTAAAAGAACATTAGCCGGTAAGCTGGCCAGCTGCAAACACAGTACATCAACATGTATGATTATTTGGTTATGGTTAAGGATTTTCTTTATAGTTCATTCAGTGACTAGTGATGTTAGGAAATCACTGGGTAGACCTTGAGTTATCTACAGTGGTCATTCTCAAACTCTAGCATGCATCACAATCAGCTGGAGGTCTTATTAAAACACCAATTACCGGGCCTTCAACCCCAGAGTTTCTGAAATAGATCAGGAGTAAGGCCTAAAAATTTCTATTTCTAACCATTTCCCAGGTGATCTAGAGAAGACAGAATTTGAGAACCACCAACTCACCAGACGTGGTAGCTCACGCCTGTAATCCCAGCACTTTGGGAAACCGAAGCAGGTGGATCACCTGAGGTCAGGAGTTTGAAACCAGCCTGGCCAACATGGAGAAACCCTGTCTTTACTAAAAATACAAAAATTAGCTGGGCATGGTGGCTTGTGCCACCAGCTACTCAGGAGGCTGAGGCAGGAGAATCGCTTGAACACAGGAGGCAGAGGTTGCAGTGAGCCGAGACCCCGCCACTGCACTCCAGACTGGGCAACAAGAGCAAAACTTCATCTCAAAAACAAAAGAAAGAGAGAACCACCAGTTCTCTTCCTCTTGTTGGGTAGAATATTGAAGACAATGGAAAAGACATAAAGAGAGAACTAAATAAAATGGCAATGTCAGGGACTAGTGAAAGAACATTAGCCGGTAAGCTGGCCAGCTGCAAACACAGTACAATCAGATGACAGCGGTAATGCTCTATGACAACCACATGGTCAACCCTTCCTTGAGCTACTCTGTAAGTTTAAGGTTTGGTCACCATTTGTTAAATAATTTTTTTTTCTTCAAAAGGAGAAGTAGACTTTTAGCAGATTTACCCATTTATTTGTGTGAGACAAACCTAAAAATATACTATCAAAAAGTAACAGATGCATTTACCAAAACATATTTTATTATTTATTATTATTTTCTTTTTTTGAGAGGGAGTCTGGCTCTGTCTCCCAGGCTGGAGTGCAATGGCACAATCTCATCTCACTGCAACCTCCACCTCCCGGCTTCAAGAGATTCTCCTGCCTCAGCCTCCTGAGTAGCTGGAATTACAGACATCCACCACCATGCCTGGCTGATTTTTATATTTTTAGTAGAGATGGGGTTTCACCATGTTGTCCAGGCTGGTCTCAAACTCCTGATCTCAGGTGATCTACCCACCTCGGCCTCCCAGAGTGCTAGGATGACAGGCATGAGCCACTGCACCCGGCCCAAAACAGATTTTAATTCTATCTTTTGCATTTTATTGTTGCATTTTGTTATGTGCTAAACAATTTCTGGGTATGTTTTTTCTCTAGGTTCTTAGGTATAGTATTTTCTTTATAGTCAATATATATAGATGGGTGTGTGTATATAGTTTTCCTTGAGTTCTGCATATAAATACTCCTAATTCTCCTCCTAATAAATCATATACAGTGGAAATAAATAAAATGATCATATTTGAGGAATTTCAGTGACATCCTGTCAAAGTATTAGGCAAGACTGACAGAAAAGCTATTTTGATTTACATTTTAGGAAGAAATGTATTGAGTTATGGATTAACTGAAACAATTACAGAGCCAAATTATTATTGTTAATTTTCCAATTATGCCGAGATTCAAATAATACAACCATTTTAAAATCCCAAATCCTGTCTTCAGGTTGTTCTTAAAAGATGAGCAAAGGAGAGATATTCAGACAGTCATGGAAAATTAGGGCAGACTTCTGTGTAAGAGTCTACCTAAAAGACTCAGATCTACTCTTTCTGTAGGCCACCCGGAGTCTGGTACCAATCAGCATTTTGTAAGTAGTGTTTGAAAGATAAACTGCCTTTTTGTTTTATTTTGTTGACTTTTTTGGATTTTAAAGAGCAAGGTGATCTTGATGTAACTAACAGGCTTTTCATTATCATGATTGAAGACTTTGATTACCAAAATGCACTTGTCAATACAAAATAACTGAAAGACTCAGAAAGACAATTACTAAACTGTGAACCCAGTAAACTAACAATTCCAATGGTAACATGTTCAAAGGTAAAGAGGGTTTTAAGGTCAGGAGTGTCTTTGTTGTATTCGGAGACTTTCATTGTCCTGGTTCTGCTATGATCTTCTGATGTATAACTTTGGGTCAGTCATTTAATTTAACCTATCATTTATGGTCTCCTCCATCTCTTAGTAAGGGACATTGTTCAGTGGTATGCTAGTTAGTGTTTAACAACCAATTTGGGTAGTGTTCAATAAGCCTTGATTAGAGCATCTGCCTGTGTCCATGGTGTAAATACTCCCATCAGGGATGATTTCAAGCTGCAGACACAGTGTCACTGGATGCAGAGGTGGAAAGAGATGTGCACCATTGGTCCTTGCAAATGGCACAACCCAGTTCTTTTCTCTGAGAGAACAGCTGTGGGATTCTGGTCCAATAATCCACTTTAGGGGCTGAATTATCCAGTCTGTCTGTTCACATTAATCATGCTAATCAACTATTTTGAGCTCTGTGAATGCACTCTTATCCTCTAGGGGAAAACTGTTGTCAAGTGTGCATTTTCAAGCCCTCAGTTTCCAACTTCAGAGCCCCTTTGGCAGACATTACTGTGGTAGCACTTCCCTGTGTCCCACTCTTGCCACCCCTGCTGAAGCCACCATCAGTGCCCACGTGGACTCCTGCAGTGGTTCTTTACTGCAAACAACAGCAACTGACTCTGATTATCTTAAGGAAGAAGGAATTTGTAGAAAGGATTACAATATTAAGAGGAAAGCAGGAACCAGACCCAGTATGAGCAGATTCCAAGAGAAAATCCAGGAGCTGGCCAGAGGTCCCACCTGGGGACAACCTGGTTAGAGGAAGAGTACTATTGCTGCATGCTGGAAGCTGGCTCCAGCACAGAGGGCATCACCACAGCCAGAAGCCACCTGTGCAACCACTGTGAATGGAAAGAATTCTGTGCTGTCATGCTTCTTGCCATCACTTGTTCCATATGAAAATCTCAGGAAGAGCATCCGATGGGCCACCCTTTGGTCACATGACTGAGCTCTAGCCCCCACAGCGGGGGCAGACAGAGTATCAGCCTTTTCAACTTCTGTCACAGAAGGCTGGATGCAGCCTTCCATCAGGACTCCACTATAATGATTTTCTCAGATATGGGAAGGAGCTTCAGATTCTGGGCAGCCACACATTGGGCAAATGCCCCCTTGAGTATTCAATAGCCTATTCCAACTGTTTTGCCCTAATCTCACCATGAAGAAATCTCTACTTTTTTTATTTTTATTTTTTTATGCTTATGCAATTACTAAAAAGTGATTTATTTCCTATTATGTGATCACTTTTAGAATAGATATCATATAATATTGAAAAAAATATATGTTTTGTGGATATGGGGTGGTAAATTCTGTAACTATTTATTAAATTTGCTTCTTCCAAGTATGTGTTCAAAACGTTTTTTTTTTTTTTTTTGCTCTCTGTTAAGTTAGTAGATCTTCCTCCATCCCTTTATGTTAAGTCTTTGTGTGTCCTTGCCCATAAGAAAAGTCTAAATACAGCGTACTGATGGGTTTTAACTTTTATTCAGTTTGTCTAACTGTTTGTTTTGATTGGGGCATTTAATCCATTTAAGTTTAGGCTTAATATTGATATATGTGAGTTTAATACTGTTATTTAAGGCTAACTAGCTGTTTGCCCATTAGTTGATGTAAATTCTTCATTGTTGTAATATTCTTTACTTTGCAGTAAGTTTTTAGGATAACCGATGCTGGTTGTTCCTTTCTGTGTATAGTACTTCTTTCAGAAGTTGTTGTAAAACAGGCCTGGTGGTGATGAAATCTCTGAGTTCTTGCTTGTTCGCAAGAAAATTTTATTTTTCCCTCAGTTGTAAAACTTAGTTTGGCTGGATATATAATTCTGGGTTTAAAGTTTTTTCTTTAAGGATGTTAAATATTAACCCCCACTCTCTTCTAGCTTGTAGAGTTTCTACTGAGAGATCTGCTGTGAGTCTGATAGGCTTCCCTTTATGGGTAACCTGGCCCCCCTCTCTGGCTGCCCTTAATATTTTCTCCTTTATTTCAATCCAAGTAAATCTGACAATTATGTGTCTTGGGATTGGTCTTCTTGAGGAATATCTTTGTGGGGTTCTCTGTATTGCCTGGAGTTGAGTATTGTCAGGGCTTGCTAGTTTAGGAAAATTTTTCTGGATAATATCCTGAAAAATATTTTCCAGCTTGGATTCATTCTCGTCATCACTTTCAGGAATACCTATTAAGCGTAAATTAGGTCTTTTCACATAGTCCCATATTTCCTGGAGATTTTGCTCATTCCTTTTTATCCTTTTTCTCTGATCTTCTCTTTTTGTTTCATTCATTAAGTTGGTCTTTGACCTCTAATATCCTTTCTTCTGCTTGATCAGTTCGACTGTTAAGACTTGTGCATACTTCACGGATTTCTCGTATTGTGTTTTTCAGCTCCATTGATTCGTTCATATTCCTCTCTAAACTGTCCATTTTTGTTAGCATTTCGTCAAACCTCTTTTCAAAGTTGTTAGTTTCTTTGCATTGGGTTAGAACGTATTCTTTTAGCTCACGGAAGTTTCCCATTATCCACTTTCTGAAGCCTAACTCTGTTAATTCTTCACACTCATTTTCCATCAGGCCTTGTTCCGTTACTGATGAGGAACTAGCGTCCTCTGTAGAAGGATAGACATTCTGATTTTGAGTGTTCTCAGTTTTTTTTATGGTGGCTTCTTGGCATCTTTGAGGTTTTATCCACCTGTCATCTTTGTAATTATGAACCTTCAAATTAGGTCTCTGAGTGGACGTCAGCTTGTTGATTCCCAGCACTGGAATCTATGTAATTTTCACTGCGGTGACCCGCAATGCTGACCAAAACAGCAGCGCTGAAATTCGTGGTGCTTTTCTACCCAGGGGTCTCTGGTCTGGCTTCTCAGTCCCTTTTTCAATCAGCTGAATGGACTGCTCTACCTTCCCAGAGCTCCAAACATCATCCAAAAGGAGACCCAGTCCTGTTTACTCCGCACCAAGAGCCACTGGGCCGAGGCACCAGAAAAACAGCCACACTAGCCAAAAGAGTCATGCTGGTGACTCGTGGGACTCCTCCACTGGGAATGTCCTGATCTGTGGGCAGCAAAAATTCGTCTGTAAGTGTGGCGTCCATTTGCTCTCTGCGCTTTCACTGGGAGCTGCAATCCTGAGCTGCTAGTGATCGGCCATCTTGGATTTCTCTCCGAAATTATTTTCATGTGCACAGTGAAATTTTGTAGAATGATAGTAGCTAATGCAATGTATGGTATAAATTTTCTACCCACAAAATCCTACTTTGAATACATAAGTGTTCTGGTATTCTCTAATTCACAATAACATCACCTTATTATGTAGAATCCCATTGTAATAATTACACTTATGATGGCTGGATCAAAGTAGGGTATTTCTGAATATGCCCAGCTTACAAGTGGCTTGTGGACCAGGGGCTGGAGGGTGCTGTATTCCCAGGCATCGAGCTGGGGTCAAAGTGCTAAAGCTCCGTTAAGCAGCATGGAATCACTTGCAGATTGACATTCTACAAGGTACATGCTACCTGCCCTAGTTTAACCTGCACTAAACAGGTTCTTCCTCAGAGCTGGGCACTAGCAATTTATTTCCATCCTGAGTTTAAGTTCAAACCCAGAACTTGCAAGTATGTTTCATACCAAAATTAAAACTTCCATAGGTCTTGTGAGACCTAGGCACCAACAGAACATTCTAGAAAACATGTCTTTCCCCCATTCCCTGTGTCACATGCATCTGAGGGCCACTCAGATTTTTCTCTTAGTGCCTAGCCCACAAGCTCAGCAAGTGCTCAAATATTTGGAGGTAGATGCATGCATATAAGAATATGGATAGACTTTTACTGTCTATCTCTTCCTCAGTGCTACTTTCAGTTAGTCACTGATTACTTACAATCATATTTTTCTTATGACTCTCATACCAGATCCCTTTTCTCTAATACAGTGCTGCTGGGACTCCCTGAACAGCATCCTCCTAAACTGCTCTTCTGCTCAAATACCACCATTTTCTAACCTATCAAACCTAAACCTCTTGAAGTCTTGAAATAACATTAGAGCCCAACCAATATCAAGTTACCCAAACTATTCACAGGTGTTTTCTCTTCTATTCCAGCACCTTCACACTCCCTCATTGCCTGTTCCTAGTATAGCTGAAAGAATGAATAACTGGGGCATAAAAGATGGGGAACCTATTGATGGGTGATCTTGGGCAAGTCTTATTTTATTCTCTCATGAACACTATGAAAGACAGCCCCAATGTTTCCCAAGACACAGGAAGGAAAACTAAGCTACACAGTTATCACAGCATCACAGGTCACATAGATCAGGAGTCCCCAAACCCTGGGCCATGCATGGCCTATTAGGAACTGGACTGCGTAGCAGGAAGGGAGTGGTGGGTGAGTGAGTGAAGCTTCATCTGTATTTACAGCTGCTCCCCATCATTTGCATTACCTCCTGAGCTCCACCTCCCATCACAGCAATGGTGGTATTAGATTCTCATAGAAGTATAAACTCCCTACTGTGAACTGTGCATTCGAGAGATCTAGGTTATGAGCTCCTTTTATGAATCTAATGCCTGCTGATCTGTCTCTGTCTCCCATCACCCCCAAATGGGACCATCTAGTTGCAGGAAAATAAGCTCAGGGCTCCCACTGATTGTACCTGATAGTGAGTTGTATAATTATTTCATCATATGCTACAATGTAATAATAACAAATAACGTGGGCACAATAAATGTAATGCTGTTGAATCATCCCCAAACCATTCCCATCTCCACCCCCTCACCTTCCAACCCCGGTGCCTGGAAAAATTGTCTTCCATAGAACTGGTCCCTGGTGCCAAAAATGTTGGGGACTGCTGACATAGATAATAAGAAAGTGAAACTAGAATACAGGTTTTTGATCATGATGCATTGATATCATTTTCATGCTCTGATCTTAGAAAAGGTGGAGCTTAAAACCTGGATGATGGGTTGATAGATACAGCAAACCACCATGGTATATGTATACTTATGTAATAAGCCTACATGTTCAGCACATGTATCCCAAACTTTAAGTAAAATAAAAAAAAATAAAGTCCTACAAATTGCACTAAGTATGTAGATAACTGTAAAATGCTTAAAGTTAGACTTAAAAACTCAACTCATGATAAAGGAAATGAAATGTGTATAACAACACCTTTATGGATAAACTGTCTTCCAGAACAAAGAAAGGCCCACCTGTTAATTAATAAATGAAATTTACAAATCTAAAGGCAACACTGGCAATCAGGAAGACTGTACTGAGCTTAAAACAAATGGGGAGGCATGAGGCCAGACCAGCTTATGTATTCGGCACTCTCCTGCAGATATTTGGTTAGGCTCTGCCTGTTCCTCATAGAAGATAAAATGCAAATCATAATAATAATAACGTTAGAATAAATGATGGGTCAGATACCATCATCTTTACATTTAAGATTTCACTTTATTTAACAGTGAATCCATCCATCCTGGAGATTTTCCCTCCCCTGCTTTATTTTTCTCTGTAGCACCCATCACCATGAGGCAGACTATATTATTTATTAATCATATTGATTGATTGCATGTTAGAATGTAAAGGTTATGAAGGTAGGCATTTTTATCTGTTTTGTTCACTGCTATTCTGGGATACGGGCTTAAAATAATTCTTGGCACATAGTAAGTGCTTTATACATAGTTGAATAAATGAATAAACATTCACAATAACCCTAAGGTAGATACTAGTCAGTGTTTCCCAAGGTCACAGAGCTGGTAAATGAGAGAGCCAGGACTCACATGCAGGATTCAAGCGAGCCTTTATCTAAACTCTAATCTCCAGCTACATGCAGCAATGAGGTTACATCTATTTATCTCAGTCTGGTCAACTAAACATTCAAATCATGCAACCAACTAACTCCCTTTGCTCCTAACCTCTGCTTATTCAGCCACCAACCTTCTGATTATAATCTGGCTTCTCAGGGAAAAATACACTGACAAGCCATCATGTGTATCTGTTCTGCTTGAAAATCAATTTATCTTGTTAAATCAATGCATAGGCCTTCTGATTTATCCACATTTTTTTTGACCCTGATAAGTGTGTTCCTACCCTTAATCTGTTCTGTGTACCCTGAGATGAGTCTGTAAAGGTTAGCGCTGGGCCTGGACCTTTGTGCCCTAAGAGAGACACTGTCTGGGGCACTGTCCTGAGAGACCATCCGGCAATCTGTAGGTCGGCCTCCCCATGTGGTAACCCAATATCACTGAATTCTATTTTAAGCAAAGCAGTATTCTGACTACAGTTATCTGGTATAATTTGGGAATGATGGTGATGAACATGAATTGTGAAGCGAGGCTCAGTGATACCACAATGGCCCAGCTAGAACACAGAAGTGAATCACAGTTTTATTTCAGGGTGTACTAGCAAGGTTAGACTGGAAACTCTAGGCAAGTTAGAGAGTTTTCATGCCTAAACACAGAGGACTTGAGGAAAGGAAAATGAACAGTGTCACTACAAAGAATGAAAATATAATTTGAAGCTTAGTGATTCCTGAAACCTGGGTACCTAACTCTCTCTGTCTCTCTCTCTCTCTCTCTCTCTCTCTATATATATATATATATACACATATATATACATATATATATACATATATATATACGTATATATATCTATGTATTTATATATATATATACGTATATATATATATATATTTTTTTTTTTTTTTGAGACAGAGTCTCACTATGTCACCAGGCTAGAGTGAAGTGCAATGGCGGGATCTTGGCTCACTGCAACCTCTGCCTCCCAGGTTCAAGAGATTCTCCTGCCTCAGCCTCCAGAGTAGCTGAGACTACAGGTGCATGCCACCATGCCCAGCTATTTTTTTTTTTTTTTGTATTTTTAGTAGAGACAGGGTTTCACTATGTTGGTCAGAATGGTCTTGATCTCCTGACCTTGTGATCTGCCTGCTTCAGCCTCCCAAAGTGCTGGGATTACAGGTGTGAGCCACCATGCCCGGCTGTCTAACAGTATTTTTAATATAAGAGTAAGACATTGTGTATTTCCCAAACATTCCAGGATTCAGTAAATGGCTCCTGCAACTTTAATTACATGAATCATTTTTTTTTTTATGAAACTGTATTTTTTTTCTCCTTGGCATAATGTATCCTCAGACTCAAGACATAGGAGTTCAGAAGTAGTAGATCAGAATTGTCATTAAGTACACATGACACCCTAGAAATGTTAAATCGTTCATGCTTGTTTACCATTATATATGTGAGCTTGCCATTTTAAATCCTGAAATAAATTTGCTCATCTGTGCATTTACTCTAGAAGTTAGGAAGTAGGAAAGAGAGGTGTTTTCTTTGGAAAATAAACTGTGGATAATAACTTGCATACTACTTAAAGGAATAATGTTTTAATTAAAAGGCAAATCTATCACTCAAGGAGTTTAAATAGAATGCTTGTTAAAAGCAATTCTATCTAAGACAATGTCAATGAGGAGGGCAGCTAACATGTTCAAACACAAAAGCCAATGAGTGTGCTGAGGAAAAGTCTTACACAAACACTGGTTCCAGGGCTGATGCCTGCTTAGAAACCATTTCTTTTTGAATATTATTTATTTAAGTGTTACAGTATTATTCTTGCACGTTGTCAAATTTACCATGAAAACTATAAATTATTTTATACTGGAAAATAAAAATAACATGTAGAATATCTTTAAAAAGACACCAGAAGAGAAATCTATTTTAAAGTAATTACCAGTTAAACATCTTCTGCTTGCTGACAGGTTTTCAGCGATTATACAACAAATATTCTTATTCTCCTACATTGGTTGTTTTTTTTTCATGAAACAGTATAGCCTGCTTTCCTTGTTCTCTTTGCAAACTTTAAAGACATTGCCCATGTGATGTGGAAAATGTTATTTCTGCTAGCTGAATGGCTAATTATAGCAACAGGAGAGACAAATAAGAAAATTCAACTAAATGACAAGTAAGCAATGAAAGGCTATGTGAACTTTCACTACAATTTCATGCCCTGTGCAACTGTTCTTTAACAAAACCTTTGTCAACAATTCTTTCTGCTAATTTTAGTTTGATATTTTGATGTGTATAGTTATCTGTTTCCCAGAAAGTAGCTTCAGATTGTATTTATATTTTTCAAGGATGTCTTTACCAAGAATCACCCAACTGTGGTCCTATTTCTGCTCTATCTTCAAATAAAATACATTTCCTTTTTGTTGAAATAACTCAAATACAATCTACCATGTTCTTTGCCACTGTTGTTTTAGGATGGGAAGACTAAAGAGAATGCAAGTTTTTGTTAGCTGGGACTACAGGTGCACGCCATCATGCCCAGCTAATATTTGTATTTTTAGTAGAGACGGGGTTTCACCATATTGGCCAGGATGGGCTCGATCTCTTAACCTTGTGATCCACCCGCCTCGGCCTCCTAAAGTGCTGGGATTGCAAGCATGAGCCACTGTGCCTGGCCAAGAATGCAAGCTTTAAAGAGAATATTCCTCTTTCTGTTGAAAACACCTATTTACCTCTGTCACAGGAGGGAAGGACCCCTTGATCTGAGAGACTGTACTTTGAACAAATGTTCCCTTTTGAGAAACAGCAATAAAAACAACCTGTAGAGCAGTCACTTTAGAAAGGATGCCTATTTGGTAGTTCCAAAACCATAATAAAATAAAAGTCATTTTTCCCTTTCTGCTAATTTTGGAAGAAGACATTTTCTGGTTCTCTAAAAACAACATTAAGACTTCCTTTTCTCAGTGAAGAGAAGAGAGCATGAGATGATTACTTGGTCCTATAAAGAAATCATCCAGATGCCATTTGAACTGGGATTAATGAAAAACAATGACTATTAATTGAGGGCTTTGAGGATGATTCAAAACCTCAACTTCTCCCAAATTCTCAAGCATAATACTTGATCTGTATAGTACCGGATCTATTGAATTCTACAGAGTAACTGTAGTGGCTTCTATTATACATAGATTGGATATACCCAATTTACAACCTTAAATATATACTTTTATCTCTGAAGGGCCTTTGAGAAAATTGTATAAAGTACTACGTCAAAGATTGTTGTTGGAAATATTGAAAGACATTATGATGTAAAATACATCAATGTCATTTAAATTGAACAAAATGGTTCCTTATTTTTCCATATGTATTTTAACTATATTTCAACCAACTTGTTCAATAAATACTGCATGAAACAAGCTTTTTGCACCTTGTTCCATTGATGCAATTTGCCAACCTGATTGATTTCTTTCTCCATGGTTTACCTGCCTTCCGTATATGCTATATATTTTTCCTTTATTAAAGATGATATAATCTTAGCTTCTATCATTTTCACATCCATCAAACTACTGAGAAAAAACACAGAGATGCAAAGATGAAGATAGTAAAGGATAAGATTTCACAAAGCATGTTGGCAACCAAAGATAAAAATCCAACAGAAACCCTTAATGCAGATAGGGAAAGTAAATGAACAATGAAGTTATATGAAGAGAAGTAATCTGGCAATAGAGCCAAACTAAGACACAAACTTGGAACAAATAAGAATGAGCAGTACGAACAAATTATTTCTTCTGGGAAGACTTTCTGTGTTACTATGATTTGAATAGATCAAATGATTTGCATGGGTTGCCAGTTGGAGAAAGTGTATTCATGTGTGTTAGCCCATGTTTCTACCAATGTTTGTTTCTAGTTCTCCTTATACAGTGCACTATATTTCACTAATGATATCAACAAATTTCTAGTCCTTCTTAGGTAGTACTTTATTAGAGAAAGAGATGGCTGACATGGGTTGTTGACCTAAATCCAACTCGAGATTCAGCTCCATTTTCTTTGTGATTTTCCCCTGTAGACCAGAGCTGGCAACCTAATCATAGCCAACTGAACCATGCTCTTCTGATTATGTTCTGCAGAATAGTTTATTCGATTTTATAGGCCTCTTTGGTGACTATTTAAGTGAGTAGAACCTTATAATAAGGAAGAGAGCCCACTGCTTTTCTTCAAGCTTAGTATATGATTCCCCTATCATTCTCTGGCTTCCAAGTTTGTCCGGTCTCGTGGTTTTAATTATACCACCACAAAGTATCAGCGCTCAAAGAGTCTTTTGATAGATCTAATTCAACATCTTTGTTTTTCAAAAAAGGAAGCAAGAAGCAGTAACTTGGCCAAACTCTTTTATATTTCTTAGTTTCTAATCTAGTCTTGTATATCTAAGAGGGCTATCTTAGCTCTATTGAATCCTCTAATCAGAGGTTCCACTTGAATGCGTGTAGATTGAAGAATTATAGGTATTGAGAGAGAGTAAACTCCTCTTTATAAAAGGTCTTTAAACACAGTTTTAAATGTAAAGGTAGATAATATTACTATATTTTCTTTTTTAAAAAGAGACAAAACAATAAGGCTGTGAGAGGTTAAGCAAATTCCCCAAGGTTACACAGTTAAGAAGTAGCCAAGCTGGCATGTGAACTGAGACAGTCTAATACCTGTGCTTTCAGCTACCATACATTTTTACTCTAGCTCTCACCTGCATTATGATGAATCTAGGTTAATCACTAAAGATGATATCATTACTTATTTCTTGTTCACTCATTTATTTATTCAGTCATTTATTCATTCAGCAAATATTTACTAAGCACCCACTATGTGCCAGCCAGTGCTATAAATCCTAATAATACAACAATGAACAAAACAAAGTTGTTGCCCTAATGCAGATTACATTCAAATGAGGGAGACATACAATAAAAAAATAAGTATGCAATATGATGTCAGATTGTCATAAGTGTTTTGGGGAAATGAGAAATCAGGGTAAGAGGATAAAGAATGACATAGTGGGGAGAAAGGACCTCTTTAGAAAAGGTGACCAGAGAAAGCCTCTCTGAGTTGATGACATTTAGGCAGAGATGTGCAGGATGTAAAGGAACAAGAAGAATGCTACAGGTTGAAAGAAGAACATTTGCAAAGACCTTCAGGTAGAAACAAGCTTGGCATATTATGAAAACAACAAAGTCCATGTAGCTGTAGCCAATGAAGCAGGGGGTGAAGGGCAGAGGACAGCAGGTGCCAGAGCTTGTAGGCCTGGACAAGATGGTTCAGGTTTATTCTATGTAGAGTGGAAAGCCAGTGGAAGATTTGGAGCAGGGGATGAGTGACATATTCTGATTTACATTTTAAATGTCTTCACTTTTTTCTTTGAGGAATAGTCGGTAGAGGAGCAAGCATGGAAGAAAAAAAAGACCAGTTTAGTGGCACCTGTAATAGTCTAGGTGACAGCTGAAGGCTATTTGAATTAGAATGGTAGAAGTTTTAGAAAGTGGTGGATTAATATCAGTTTTATTGAATAATGTGGAAGATATATTTTGATGGAGTGTACATTGTGTATAAGAGGGACAGAAGAATAAGAAGGGCTAACTTCCAGTTAAAATTTAAAATTTCTTTCCAATTAAATGCTTAAATTAAAAAGCAATGAATGCATGTGTAGAAAAAAGCAATACTTCAGATGTATAATCAAGAATTATACTAGTTTTGTCCCTAATTCTTGGAAGGCAGATTCTAAAACCCCTGGAGTCTCCCAAGTGAAAGGAGCCCCTTTGATCACATCTGAGTTTAGGCTAAGAGATGGGATGACTCAGCAGGAGGGAGGCTGGTCACCAGAAAGACCAACTGCATGATTAGAAGGCTTTGAATCAACCCGGTTCTGGAAAGGACAAGGGGGCTGAGATTGAGCTCAATTATATGGCAGATGATTAGGTCAATCATGCCTATGTAATGAAACCCCTATGAAAACTTTGGACATTGAAGCTCAGTGGAGCTTCCTGGTTGGTAAACACATCACCATGCCAGGAAGATGATGTGCCCTGATTCCACAGAGACAGGGCATAGAAGCCCTGCAATCAAAACTCACTCAGATTTTGCCCCATGTATCTCTTCATTTGGCTGTTGCTGATCTGTGTCCATTACGATAAAACTATAATGGTAAATACAGTGTTCCTGTGAATTTTGTGAGTCATTCTAGTGAATTACCTAACTGGAGAGATAATGGGAACCCCTGAATTTGTACCCATTTAGTCCAAAGTATCAGTGTCCTGGGGTCATGCAAAGAGCAGCTGGCATATGAAGTAAGGGCACCTTTTTGGGGACTACGCCCTGGAACTTGTGGGGTCTGTGCTGACTCTGGGTGGTTAGCTTGGGAATTATACTGTAGTATATTACCAGTTGGTGTCAGGATAGCATTTCAGGTCACTGTCACTGCACAAGATGGATGGACCTGAGAGAAATTTGTGTCCACAATCAGGTCCTAATGGAAAGGGAGTATTTTAGTTATACTGCCACTCTGTCTAAATAATTAACAAATCCATGTAAATATTACATGATAAAATTGACTTACCATGCTAAAATCTCTTAACACTTTCTTCTGGGTTATTTTCCCCCATGTGGAATTTTCACTAAAATATAACTAGCTCCACTAACAGTTTTAAATAAATCAGTCTCTGTTACTAAAAATTGGCATACACGAGTCTTCTGTATGATTTCCAAACTATTTCATTCATTTACTCAATAAATATTTGTTAAGACCCTTCTGGTTTCAGAAAGAGTTCTAGGTACTGGGGAGACAGTTACCAAGACAGTCAAGAGTCCAGTTCCCAAGGAAACAAAGACAGTGAAAAACAGGTAACAACTCCACAGGCAAATAATTTGAGATAGTGGTAAAGGCTTTGGATAGAATATGACGAAGTGCTCTTATACAGATCCTGGAGTTTTCAAGTGGATTGGCCACAAAAGGAAGATTTTATTTTCTGAAGATAAGCATTCCAGGTGAAGGGAACAGCAGGAGCCAATGTTGGCAGAATTGAAAGCCTCATAAAGAAGACCAGGGAGGCTTAGCCTAGTGAGAGAGGCAGGTATGGGGTTGGGTGTGTGGGAACCAAGCCCTCTTGGTTTATGGGTTGTCACTCTTGGTCAAATCTTCTTTCCATCACACCCATTCCTTCCTTTCTATTCCCAGTTCCTTCCACCACACCTTCCATCAGTGTGATGGTCACTGGTTTTCCTTCTGCCAAGACTCTTGCCCCTTCATGAAATCCTACTATAGGCTCTTTGACACTTCCTTAAAATCTCATTTAAAAAAAATCACATAATTCCTCTACATAAAAATTGTCAATGCCTCTCCTTTGTTTGAAGGATCAAACAAGAACTCCTTACCCTGAAAATTAATTCCTGTTACCCTTCAGCTCCAACCTAATCCAGGTGAGTCCACCTATTCTCTGAGCTTCAATTACTCAGATCTGCTCATTTCCTTTACACACAGGTCCTCTTCCCATGCTGGAGGACAGCTCCTCATCTTAGCTCATCAAACATTTCTGCCTGTTATTAACTCATATTTATGACCATATATTATTATCTCTCATTAGGCCCAAGATTCCTGAAGCAGGGAATAACTTATTCATCCTTTATTTGTGCTCCCCTGCAGGATCTAATCCATTGCCCTAGATCATGGTAGGCACTAAGTAAAAGTTGTTGAATAAGTAATAATTTCTTGAGCCCTGAAATGCTATTCTAACACTCACACATACTTTACAGTTTAATTTAAAATGTATTAACTGTTAGATAATGCAAAAACACGAAGTTGTTTCATACTTATGGAACCCTATAGGTAGGGAAGTTTACACCTTTTACAGATGAAGAAACCGAGACATAGGGAGGTTAAATGCCTGTCCAAGGCTCCCCAAGTCCCCGAGTCTGTGTCTAAACCACTGCACCACACTGTGTCTCCACAACACATGCAGCACCCCTTCCACTAATGCTCTTCAAGCAATCCAGACTCTTATTTCATTCTTCATTCTTGGGTACAAGTGAGTTATATATCAGAAAATAAAGTGAGACAATTGTGATACTCTCAAGTAAGAATAACTTTTATCACCCCAATAAAATGAGTTTTCTTAGTATCTATCTGTTGGCAGTGTGTCTTTGCCTTCTAAAATGACATTTTCAAACTGGGTTTAGTGCTTCCAAGTGGTACTGGGCCCTAAGCTTGAGAAACAGAAATTCTCACAGCCCCTGCAGCACAGGTGCAGCCTGAGACAGTGGAAATTCCTCACCCCTCCCACCATCCCAACCTCAACCCTGACCCCAACCCTGACCCCAGCCAGAATCACAGTTTAATTTTCTCTCAGAGGGTCTGCCTCCCAGTCTTCGAGAAAAATTCATTGTCTGTCCATAATCAGTGTTGTCCTACTAAAAAGGCTGCAGCACAAGGTTGTAATCATGTGGACTACATAACATCAGGACTTAACAGTCAGACAACAGCCGGCGAAAGCTGATCCACACTTGATTTCCACCAATGATTATGATGGAAAGAGTCAAATCTGGACCACTCTAAAACTCCTGTCCCAGTTGCTTCTGGTTTGTAAGATAAAATAAACATCAATACACCCACAACTTGAAGCAAATAAACATTTTAAATATTAGAGTTATCAGAATTTTAGAACCAGGACAGAAAATATAATAGAAGTCACTTAGATTCTCATTATGAATGAAGAATTCACATCTACGACAATCAAGTCTCTTCTCAAAGACACTGGCCTACCTAGTGCAATAGGGACCAAAAGGGCCTTTATATCACAACCTGTTGCCAAGAGAGTCAGAAGAAATCCCTGAGTAATTACCTCTTGAAAAAGTTACAGATACCTTTGCAAATAAACCACCTCTGAATCTGGCCATTTTTGAATTTCAGATCTTGCTGAACTGGTGCTTTTTATGTCATTTGTATTTGGAATGCTTATCAATAACCTCACAGAATGCCATAAACACCTGAAATCTTTCTTAAGGGTTTACAATCACAGTAGAACACCAATTCAGAAGGAAACTTGGAGAGCCACAATATTATTTCTCCAAGTACTAGCCAGGCCCAACTCTGCTTAGCTTCTGAGATCAGACAAGATCGGGTGCATTCAGGGTGGTATGGCCATAGACCAGAATATTATTTCTAAGGCAAAAAAAAAATATGCTTTATACTGGAACTTTTTCAAATGTTGGAAGAAATGAAAAAGCTGATTACATGTATGAAAAATGCCTCAAGTTCTTTACTTGAAAGTGCCTAAAATGTATTCTTTGGCAAATGAAATAAACACCCTTGGTTGCTCCCATCATATAACCTAGAAACAGGCAGAGTTTGCTCCTAGCCTCCCAGGGTGAAGATGGAAGTAAACTAGACATTTCTTCTTACATAATTTGGGTCCTGACTCAGAATTAGCTCCTACCACTCCCTTTCACAGTATGTCTGTCCCCACGTCCTCTCTGGGACACTCCAGATGGTATCATACCACACCTCTTTGTGGTAACATGTGTCCTAAAATCACTTGTAAACAAATGGATTTAATGGTTCCAGCCACGTAAATATTTAAGGAAACTCCCAACTTTTGGTTAGATAAAGCAACAAATGCCAAATTGTTTTGTGTCAAACAACAATATAGGAAGGGCCCTCTGCCTGACCTTCGCCTGATGGTAATACTCACTAGTTATGTAAAACCTGTGCTGACTTGTCTAAGATCTGCCTTCAGCTCTAAACAGGTAACTGTGTGACAGGCCATACAGTTTCATCTGCGTCCCTTTCCAGGGGTGGGCGTAGTGTCTAGGACATTATCAGTGCTATGTATTTATTGAACAAATGAAAGTTGATCATTAAAGAAACACTAGGTAGAATCAGTGAAGAGTTTGAACATAAAATGATTTAAGAATGCTTTAAATCCACTAAATAGTATTTACAGTTAGCCATATTATTTATTTAGCCAAATATTTTAACTAGATGTGGGATGATCAGACATTTGTTGAGCAGTAACTGTGAGCCAGACACCATGTTAGGTGCTAGGATAGATGCGATTTTATTAATCCACACAGGAATCCTACTGAAGGGGAATATTATCCCCATTTACAGAGAAGGAAACAGACTCAGAAAGCTGCAGTAACTTACCTCAGATGCTATTATTTCCAAAACATCTTGATGTCTAAATCCCATGAAAGTAGCAGACTCCACTAACCTGCTATTAAATGACTAATCTCTGAAATTCAAGTGCTGAATCACTTTTGTAAAATTCAGCAATTATTTTTCAGGAATTCCCTCAGATAAAATTAGTCCAGAATCCTATGGACATTCAGTTGGCTGATAACTTTACCACAAGAATAGTATTTTAGCTTAATTGCCATCTTAACTAATTACTTATAATATGGCACAGGCTATGCTAGCCTATTAAAAACCATTAGACAGAAGTCCTGTGGCTTTACGGTATATAGTTCTCATTCCCAAAATGTACATTTTGATGGCATCTCTTACTCCCTGGAAGAAAGCCAGAGTTTCTGAGTAAAATGTATCAGCCTTAACAATGTGGACATTATTATTCCAGAAAGCCAACTGAGAATTGAACAAGATCTTACTGTAATGACTAGAACTGGGAAACAAGAATTTTCTTCCACACAGTAGGAGAAAATCTTTTTATTAAGGTTATGTGAATCAGAGAAGTGAACATCCCTTCATAAGTTTAAAATAAATGACTTAGGATGGGTTACCATTTCAAAAAAGCTTCCATATACTGAACACATCCAAGTTGTTTTGCTCCAAACATTTGGATTTGCAGCATAATTTCATACTAAAACATAATCAATGTCAGATCACAAGATATCCACAAACTGACCACATCACTTGTCGGTTCAATGGCTAATGAAAAATTAACATCCTCTTTCAGAGCCCCCGATGAAAATTGTTTTTTGCCTTTCTGGTTCTATTTTTTGATGAGTAAAATCTGAGTACTAGACTTTTGACATTATTATCGTTATTATTAAATAACAGAGATAGATCTGTGCTATTACAAGTCTCAGGGCATGCTTTTTCTGACTTTCTCAGTCTATATATTTTCCCTTGCATAGTCTTATCCAAATCTGTGATTTCAACTATCAAGTATACTCCAGAAACTTACAAATCCTTGTGATCATTTATGAAATTTTATTGAGTATCTAATACATACCAGGTACTTTTCTATTCTCCTAGGATATCCCAGTGCATAAAATAAACTAAAATCTGGCAGCACTTTGGAGGCCAAGGTGGGCAGATCACTTGAGCTCAGGAGTTGAGACCAGCCTAGGCAACACGGCAAAACCGCGCCTCAACTAAAAATAGAAAAATTAGCCATGCATGGTGGTGTGCGCCTGTAGTCCCAGCTACTTTAGGGTGCTCAGGCAGGAGGATCCCCTGAGCCTTGGGAGGTTGAAGTTGCAGCCAGCCAGGATCATGCCTGGGCAATAGGGCAGGACCCTGTCTCAAAAAAGAAACTAAAATGTTATCCTTGTGGTAGTTAATCTTTTTTAGCAGATTGTCTATTTTAGGTTTCTCATCTGAATTACAGATCTATGTACTCAGTTTCTTATTAGAATTCTTAATTTCCAACCTACAATTGTAGAGGTATCATCTAAAATATCTCAAAAATGAAAATGCCTTGAAAATGCCCAAGTCCACATATGCACTGAGGCACTGTAAGCCAAACTGAGGTGACCACATCTCCTCAACTGACTCCTGTGGAATCCTTTCCCTCTTCCCACTGCTCAACCCTCCCTTACCCCACTCTCTGAAGTCAGGGACCTAAACAGCCTTCCTTTTACCCTCATTAAAACTTCTACCTTAATTTTTTCATAGCCATTATTTCTTCTCAATTTCCAGTGGCATTTCCTTAGTGCCAGCTCTCATTATTGTTGCTGGGTAATAAAATCTTTCTGTTTATTTTTATTTTCCTTCCAAGATGGCTCCCTTGAATCCGTTTCTTATAGTGCTATAGAACATGCCTTCTAAAGTGTAAATCTGCTCCCGTCTCTTTGGTTTAAAAATCTCTGCAGGCCTTCCCTTAGCTTTCAGGATAAAGTAAAGTTTCTTTTTCTTTTTATTCTTCTTTTTTTTTTTTTATCCGTGAATGACTCTCGCTCAGTTGCCCAGGCCCAATATAGTGACTCACTGCAACCTCCACCTCCTGGGCTCAGATGATTCTCCTGCCTCAGCCTCCTTAGTAGCTGGGACTACAGGTGCGTGCCACCATGCCCGGCCAATTTTTGTATTTTTAGTAGAGACAGGGTTTTATCATGTTGGCCAGATTGGTCTCCAACTCCTGACCTCAGGTGATCCATCTGTCTCAGCCTCCCAAAGTGCTGGGATCACAGGTGTGAGCCACTGTGCCTGGCCCAGGATAAAGTAAAAATTTCTAAGCACACAAGGCCCTTTATAATCTGGCTCCTGGTGACCACTTTAGCCCCCTGCCCTCCCAGATGTCCTCACTGTTTTTCCAGACATACCTAAGTGCTCCCTCTAAGTGTTCCATCCTCATTTACCTGATCAGCCTCAAGCATCCAGGCATGATCTCCATGAAGCCTCCCTTCCCAGGCCCTAGGCCCTGGCAGACTCCACTGCTGCCTTGTGTTATCATCACTCCCTTATCTCCTTTATTTCCTTTATTTTACCAAAGCTTCCCAAGGGAAGTTAGAGAATCTGCCTCAACTTTGTATCTCTAAGCCCAGCCTAGCACCTCAAACACAGTGGCACTCAATCTGCATTTGTTGAATAAACCTATCTTTAAAAAATAAAAAATGATTCACTGTCCTATGTTTTCAAGGCATTTTAGATCATACCTCTACAAATGCAGCTTAGAGATTAAGAATTCTAACTCCTAAAAATATTGAGAAACAAAAACAGCTTTCTTCTTCCTAAAGGATGTCTTTTGACTTTTGGTTTTGAGGTTTTCCGTACCTGTTCTCCAATGCTTGATTTACATATATTTAGCCTTAGTCAAATTTTACCTGATTATTCCTTAGAAGAAGGCATAACTAAAGGTAAAATCATAGACACTGGATTTGGAATCCAGGAAAATCTGGATCTGCATCCTTGTTCACGTACTTATTTACAGAGCACCTGAGATGAGTAACATTTTTTTGAGCCTCAATTCACACAAAATAGGTATAATTCAATAACATGCAAAGCTGCTAGCACATATCATATATTTAATTAGCTTCTTGTTCTCACACTTTTAAGATACACACTTTGCCTGGAACATATTCCCCTCCATCCTTCTATCAAAATCTTCCTCATTTTTAGCTAGACTCTCCTCATAATCTTCTCAGTAAAACTGCCCCTATTGCCTTTGGCCAGAAAATGAACCTATCCTCTCTGCTCCAGTGGCTCTGTATCTTATTCATTTTGTTCAACAAAATAAATACTATGTGCTGGGCATTAATTTAGGTGCCGGGAATACAGAAGAGAACAAAGCAGACATGTAAATGTGTTAATGGGGTATATATGGTAATGGCAAAGAATAAACACACCAATAAATATAAAAACAATTTAAGGTCAGATTAATATAAATGCTAAAGGAAATAAAGTGTGGTGGGATAGAAGGTAACTGGAATTGGGATGTCAGGGAAGGCATAGACATCCAAAGAGCCATAGGTTGATGACTGCAAACAGAAGGCCATGTGGGCCAAGGCTCCCACCAGGGAAAAGCATGGCATTTTTGAGAAAAGAAGAAGAGCTGATGTGGCTGGACTGCAGTTGGCTAAGGAAGGTGGGATGAAATGAGACTGGCAATGTAGAATGTAGCCAGATTATATAAGAAGTCCCAGAAGGAGTCTGGATTTTAATCTAAGCGCCATGGATGGGTTTTAAGCAGGAGTGCAGTGGTATGATCTGTCTTAAGGTTTCTCTGGCTACTGAGTATCTGTACAACTGTCTCTCACCAGAGTTTGTTCTGATATGCAAAATTGTTTCTGGTGAATAAAGCTGTCTTTCCAGTTACAGTGTGGTTTTGGGAGGGCAGTGATATTTTATTCTTATTCTTATCAGTGCCTTGTGCATAGTTCTCCCCAGTAAATACTCGTCAAATTACACTGAAGCATCCTGCAGCCACTTTCTTTCTTGTCTGCAATTGTAATAATTGTAATTGCAATACTTCTAATCTTTGTAGGAAGTATGCAGTTGCCAACCGGCTCTGAACAAGTTCTTTTTTTCCTATTTGAATTCCTCTCAGGCCTTCCTGCCATTGTAGGATTATCATCTGACTTCCTGTCTCCTAGCCAGGTCTACTCCCTGCCCTGTGGACTGAATTTTTATAGTCCTTCTGTAAAGTGCCATGTGCACTGCTGAGAGGGCTGGGTACAGCTGGCCTTCCTTGTTCCCAAAGGAATCACAGCTTCTAGCTTTACACATTGTATGGGATCGAATACTAATAGACATTTATTGACCACTTGTGTGTGCCTGGCACATTATAGAGATGGCATCCCTTTGTGCAAGCTGTGCCACTTTGGGCGAGCTACCAATCCTCTCAGAGGCTCAGTTTCCTCATGTGTGCAATGGGGATAATAAGAACAATAGGATCTGCCTCCTAGAGTTATTATGAGGCTTTAAAGGAGAGCATGCATGTAAAGCACTTAGCATAGCATAGGCACTTATCTAATGTCAGTTGGATAAGGAGTCAACACTTACCCATGTCAGTTATATTAGCAGTAGTGTTGTTAGTGGCACGATTAGTGGCTAGGATCCACAGTCAATACTTATCCATGTCAGTTATATTAGTAGTAGTGTTGTTAGTGGCATGATTTTATTGAATCCTCATAGCAACTCTACAAAAAAAAAGTGCCATTATACTCAGTACCAGTATTTAGCTGGTATGCAAAGATAGGGCTGTACTAATTGATAAAATACTGCAATATCTCTTAATTGTCAAGTCAGCCACTCTCATAAGTCCTCCAAATACTCCCTCCCTCTATTCCCCTGCAGATTTATCTGCCCTGGTCTGCCCCTGGGATCCTCACCATGCCTCTTCTGCATGATCCAGCAACTGAGGGGTTAATGCCTGGTACAGCCAGAGGCCACCAGGGTCCTACCTCAGTTCAGTTGGCTTTTATTCTGGGTTCTACCTGGTCCATTATACATATTTTATCAATGCATACATTGAAGTACAGAGGGGATAAGAAAAATCACCAATCTTGTAAATGGAAATCCTAAGAAATTAAACTTCAGATCCAAACGTTTAGGTTTATTCCTTCGCATGGAACTTCTCCTTAAACACTGATTAGAAAAACTAACATAAGCCACTTGTGTCTTCAACTCTGTGGCCAATCACACAAACACTAGCAGATCCATAGTTTCTGATCAATTCAGGAAGTAACCTAGAACATCTCAGGGTCAGTGTCTTACTTGCCAGCCCTCGTTCTTATTTTCTATGCCACTTCTCCCCATGAAAATCATTTAAACACTATTTGGTCCAAATCCTTTTATCCTCACTTCCATCATCAAGGTCTAACAACCTAAGCACTGGAACAGAATCTTTAAGACGAAGAAGATGGCATACAGCCACACTGTTAACTACCTACTACTTCTGTCTTCGTTTTACAAAGTAAAAAGAAGAGTAGAAAGATGTTAACATGTGTGCAAAAATGAGGTAATTCATGGATCTTACACATGAATACTAAATAGAAAATGAGAATAACACAGGGGACAGATCCCACAGTGACAATAAAAACCCAGAGAAGGGGATTTTAAACGATCCCTCTTAAATTGCAGACACATGTCTGGACTCAGAATGTGGGAAGTGAGGGTGGTATTTCCTTGAACGCTCAAATTTACTTCTTAATTGTGCATTCTGAGCTGCAAAGACCCCCTTGGCTTTCCTTGAAATGTAAACATTTTAAATTAAGTTCTGAAGTCTTTAAAATAGTGTTTAGTTAAAAATTAAGCAGTTACATAATTGGCTTAATGAGATCCAATTACAAAATTAGTGTCAATTAGAAGTAACAAAACAGAACATACAATTTCATAATTATGACACGTAACAAGAATGCAGAAATTAAGATGGCCAGTGGTCCTAAAGCAGGAGGGGTGCATATAAATCTTAGAAGACCAGATGGCTTTCATGAGATAACGCCAACAGTTACTCCTCAAAAATATGGCTTAACTAAACAAGACTGATTTTGATTTCCAGACTCAGAAAACAGCATTTGGGAAATTGCTAGTTCTTTCCCCTCCTTATGTGGCTAAGGTAGTGGGTGACTAGATGGGTTGATTTCTTTCCTATCTCATTAAAAGAATGACCTTTCCTTTTAAGGTCTTAACAGATCATGGCAAGGAAGAATTCATTCTTAAGGGTGAGTGATGCTGAAAAACCCACCAATGTGTATCCCTGGCCCTCTGCTAGGAGAGCCGGGGAAGGCCTGCTCCTGTCTGAGGGAGAGGCTGGGTTGGAGAGATGCAATAAGAGAGACCACAGGCGGATTAAAGCGCCTTGTCTGTCAAATCATCCCTCCAATTTGGGTCAGGGGACATAACCCTTTCTGCTGTATCTTTATCTTTTGGTTTTAAAGTAAGGGATAAATAGCATTTGACTAATGAGAAATTTGTGTTGCAGTCTCTCACATCTATTTTGGTATCTCTTTCTGTAAAATATATCCAACTCCCAGAGGGTTAAAAAGAAACCATTCATTTATTAATTTGCCTATTATTTTATTTATTCATTCAGTAAATCTTTTGTGTTTCCTGGGAGAAGAGGCAATTTCCTATTTATCTTTATACAATAGTTGCTAGCATACAGAGACATTCAATGTTTAGTGCTGTTAATACATATTACAGATATTACCTGCCCTGGTATTGTGCAGAACAAAGAGCTTCTCTATACTTGATTATGGCTTTCAAGAAACTTATTTCTTGGTTAAGACAGACAATTATTATGTTAACAAAAATATGAGTTAAATTGTCTTCATCAACACTGCTGCAATGTCAGGATGCAGCTGTTAGTCAAGAGATAAGTAGAAGAGCTGAAAACTGTGACGCCATAAAAGGAGCAAATGGTTCCTGAAAACCCATGGCCATGACAGGGGGAGGGTGGCCAGCCAGGTCTCACTAGCAGCCGAGTGCTGCCAGAATACTTGTGGAGATAGCAGTTCCCTAGACATGCATGGCACCTGCCCTTACACATACCTCTGGTTTGGATCCTGCTGTTTGTCAAATTAAGTAGTAACTAACCCTTAATATACCTCAGCAAATGAACACTAATAATCTGAAAATGTCCCCAAAATGTGAGAAATATCTAAAAGTCTTGGACATTTTTTCTAATGATGTCTATTTTGTTTGTTCCTCCTCAGTCATGACATCCTTTGCTTAATGGGAGAAGCAAAGAGGCTTAGTGATGCTCAAAGGTCATTATCAGTACAGAATGGAGGATTTCTCCTTTCATACCTTTTCCTCTAGTTTTCTAAATTTTCTTTTATTATTTTTACTTTCCTGTATGGTCCCTTTTCCCTTCTTACTTTCCATTCCCAGTAAATACTATCTCAAAATATCAATTGTTTTTATTAAAGAAGAGGGTTTACTTGACAAGAAAATACATCCCCAAAATACCTTGATCTAGTCACATTTCCTTGAACAATATCCTAGAACACCCTCTGTGTTAATTCAAATAATCAAACAGTGGCTATTTACATAGATTGGTTTAGAATTTGAAGGCAAGCCTAGGTGCTGTGGCTCATGCCTGTAATCCCAACACTTTGGGAGGCCGAAGCAGGTGCAGATCACTTGAGGTCAGGAGTTTGAGACCACCCTGGCCAATGAGGCAAAACGCTATCTCCACTAAAAATACAAAAATTAGCCAGGTGTGGTAGTGCATGCCTGTGGTCCCAGCTACTTGAGAGGCTAAGGCAGGAGGATCTTTTGAACCTGGCAGGCAGATGTTGTAGTGAGCCAAGATTGTGCCACTGTACTATTTGAAGGCAGAGGTAAGAAAGTTTTAAGTTTTGATTAATATTTCAGACCCTTGATCCTATCATTGAATGGATACAAAGACACAAATGTGTTTCCTGTGAGTCTAACTCTTAGAAGCAATATATTACTTTTTAAAAAATGTATGTTTGATATAGTTTGTATATTTGTCCCCTCCAAATCTCATGTTAAAATGTAATCAATAAATACAATATTACCTATTATCTGAATTTTACAAATGAAGAAACTGAGGTACTATGGCTTGGATATGGTTTGTCTCCTCCAAACCTCGTGTTAAAATTTGATCCCTGGTATTGTAGGTGGGGCTTAGTGGGAGGCTTTTGGGTCAAGGGGCAGATCTTTCAAGAATGCTTGATGTCCTCCCTACAGTAATGAGTGATTTCTCACTCTATTAGTTCACCTGAGATCTAGTTGTTAGAGTATGGCACTTACCTTCCTTCTCTCTCTTGTTCCCTCACTTGCATGTGACACACTTACTCCTACTTCACTTTCTGTCATGAGTGAAAGCTTCCTGAGGCCTCACCAGCAGCTGAGCAGATGCCAGTTTCCTGTTGGTACAGCCTGCAGAACTGTGAGCCAAATAAATCTCTTTTCTTTGTAAATTGCCCAGCCTTAGGTATTCCTTTACAGCAACACAAAACAGACTAACACAGTGTGTTAATGGCTATTAGTATAAATATTCCTTACTGACATGGTAATGAAGTTGAAGCATTGGAGGTGAAAAAAATATATACAGAGGGAGGAACATTCCCAGAACTTATTCTATTCTTGTTTTTCCCATTTCCACAGAAGGTAGGAGGCATTTTCTAAGGGTCCTAAGGTACAAATCAGATTTACATAAACAGTATAGCAGGATTCAGATGAGTTGTTTTGTGAACTAATATGAGGAAAGACCTTTCACATTTTCCTTTGCGTAAATCTGTGAGAGTAAAAGCAACATCAGTTATAAAGAAATTTAAACTTCTTCCAAAACCGTATTGATAAACAAGCACGTAATCAACTTGTTAAGTGAAGCTATTTTTAAGTAACAAAAATAAGAGTGGTAGGAGAATGTCTGGAAGGTTTCCTATCAAACTTTGAAGAGTAGCTGCTCAGGAGGGGAGAAAAATAAAAGAAAGAACAGTCTTTGAACTGAACTATAGATGTGCTTCAACTTTCCACATGCTACAAAATCATCTCTCTCTCTAAGAAGTCACAAGGCCATCATCTCCACAGAGCATGGAGAAACAGATTTTCTGAAACGGGTTTTTCAGCTACAGATTTTTAGATGTTTTCCAAAAAGGCTATTTCCATAAATAACCTTCCATGCAAACAACTTTTCATTTCCATCAGACCTAAGTGAATATCACTCTTCCTTCTCCTGGCCATTAAAATTCAGGAATGGAGCCTGTTCTCTTGGATGAAAATGAAACGTTTCATGTTGGAATAAGCTTGTGAGCTCTTCTCCCTCTTGTCATGGCTCTGGAGAAAGCTCTGACAGAAGAGGCTGGGCAGAAACATGGATAAGTAGTTGAGTACTTAAAAATTCAAGTACAAGTGCCTGGTAAAATGCTGCTTTTAATGTTAAGGCTAGAGATGGGTCGACATTTTCACAGCAGTCTTCTCTTGTGATAAAAAGTCACCTGGTGATTTCTATATCATCAAATCCAAAGGCTTTGACCTGCCTCTTTTTTCTAGCCTCTTTGCAGCAATTGATGCTGCTGGACTCTGACACTGAAATCCTCTTCTCGGCTTTGGACATACTCCTCTTCCTGGCTCTTCTTCTGCCTTCTTTATTATCTCCTTTCACACTTATTTACTTGTCATTCTTCTTTTTCCTGAATGGGGATCCCCTGGGTTCTGTCTCAAACTTTCTCTTCTATCTTTACATTCCTTCCCTTTCTCCACCATTCTCTAATCTGACGGCTTCCATGGTCATTCTGTGTGGACTGTCACAGTGAGAGCTATCATTTATGGAGAGAGTCCCTGCACTCTATCATCTCACTGAGTCCACAACCCTCCTGTGGGCAATGCAGCAGTCCCTCCATTTAGATGAGGAGGCAGAGGCTCAGGCAGGTTTCAAGACTCATCCCTGAAATCCAAGACCACTCAGCAGGTGAGTGACAGAGCGATGGTTTGATCTTCCTGGCTCCAAGGCTCAAGCTGTTGCCCAACACTGCTCCTCCTAACCCATGACTCATGGCCTCGTCTCACCTCAAAATCAACAAGCCTTCTCTGACCAGCTTCTCTCCCTAACAAAGACATCATTTGAAATTGACCCACCACCTTTCTCCCGATGACCAGGCTCACACTGGCTGGCATCTGAGGCACATCTTGCTCTCTTCTACTTCCCCTGCTCCTCACGTCTTCACTCCTAATCTCATCCACTGCCAAATTCCATCTCTGACTTCCCCTTTTTCCTCTCCAAACCAGCCTGCACATTGCTGCCTGCCTGTCTGCCTAGGTCACATTATTCCCTTAGTTATAACCTTTAGAGGTTTCCCCTTATTGATGAAATAACATCCAAATGCCTACCTTTTTTATTCAAAGTTCTGATCTACATTTCTTGTCAGATCTCTCAGAGTTTCCCTGTAAGTGGACCACGTGCCAGTGAAACTGGACAACTCAAGATCCCCTGAGTGTCTCATGTTTATGCTTTTATTTAGGCTCCTCCCTCTTAAAGACAGACACTCCCCATCCTCTCTCCGGCATATTGCCACCCTACCCCCATCAATTCCTTCCACCTGCTCTCACTGGATGCCACTCTCCATCTTGAAGCCTTCACAGGCTTTCATTTGGACTTCTCTTGCAGAACCTGGCATCTTCTACTTTGGTTTTGTTATTCCCCTCTACTTTTTACTAAGCTCTATGTTCCTTGGAAGAGGGGAAATATATCATACTCTTTAGTGTATACCCGAGCATCTATTCATCCAAGGCATATAATAGAAGCATGATAAATGTATATTGATTAAACTTACTCAAACTTTGATAAAAGACAGCAACGTGGGGTCACATTTTAAATATAATGCTTTACATGCTTCTCCCCCCAGCAAGCAGAAACAAAATGTTTTTCACAAATGAGATCAAGAAAGTATAAATGATGACCATGAATATATATCCTTAAAATGATTACCTTTTTCCTCTGATTTAAAAGGAGGAGAAGGCAGAAAGGCAAAAGTGGAGAAGACAAACAATGTTAGGTTCTGTCCATTGTCAAATAAAGAATGCAGAGAAAACAACTTATAATAGAATACAAGTCATTAATAACAAAGCATGAAAATGCCGAAATATAAAAATCCAATTTACATGTAGTTCTCTTGTGACACATAAATATTGGCAGGAAAGGTAAACTATGACTATATAAACTTGTAATTATTAATATGTTATCTTCCAAAAATGTTCTTTGGTTGCTCCCTAAGCACAGTCTCATCCTAAGTAGATGATAAGCTTGCTGACACTGCGGTATTGGTGCAAACATTGGTGCTTACTAAGTGTTATCCTTAGGACCAAGTAGCAAGGAGGATCATGAGTCATCTAAGGCCTCTTTCTCAAATAGTGAACACAATTTTGTTAGATAATTTTTTTGGGAAAAATATCCAATATATAGCTATATTTAATTATAAAAATGCAAAAATTTAAATCAGATCCAACAATACTCACTAAATCTGTATCTGTATGCACTAAAATTATAACTTTAATTTCCCTTTCGGGTCAATTTACTTTAATTTTCTATGAGACAGAAGAAACTTCAAATCATGGACAATCACACCCTGTGTCCTGATCTCACTGAGGTGTAATAAGCAATTGGACTTGGCAAAACCAGTGCAAATTCATCAGCAACATTAGTAAATCAATTCTAAGTAAGTGTTGGTGAAAAACCAGTGCTCTCCCATTAGGACTAAACGTCATGCTCTCCCCAAATACAGTTTAATATCTTAAACTCTTGATTTTTGAAATTCAAGGGATTCCTTAAGGTATGAATATTCTGTTCATATTTAACAAAGGGGATGTTCCAGATTTCAGGAAGTAGGACATCAGCAATGATAAATGGCATGAGGTCAGAAGGTGATGGACATGACTGAGTTGGTACTAGTCATTGCACAGAGAATCCAGTAAATATCATCTATGCACTGGAGTCTCAAATTTGGTTTGAATAACCAAGAAATCAACTGGGAACCAATGACTTAGTCAGTGTAGATGTTCTTCAATGACTGACAGGCTTATTTAAGTGTTAACAAAAATGATTGCTACAATCTTCATATTTTGGGAGGATTGTAGGGTAGAGAAGATGAAAGCCTACAAAATGCAATATAGTCACAAATTAAAACCTGGTCACTCACCACAATCATCTGAGCCACGTAACTTTCAGGTCCAGTGTATTCTGTTGGGTCTTTAACTTTCACCAGGACTATGAAGTACAAATAATGCCACATATTGTGTTCTGACTTAATGTGCTCCTCAAATGAAACAGTTTTATTATCAAACTTGTCTCTCTCAAGTCCTGCAAAACACAGGCAACACAATATATGTAATTCATCATTTAATCAGTACTTACTTCTCAGCATAAAAACAAAACATAATAATTATTGTAAAAAGAATGCTGCCTGTAAGAGTGTGCCAATTTAAAATGTTATGATTAAAAATAACACAATACATAAGACCTCCAGAAAAGAGGCCATCGTTTATAGATTTCTTCCCAACTAACATTTATTTTTTCCCCATGGATCCTTGGAAATGCATAGTCCTATAATAGATGTAAAAGTTGCAGATAATTTTAAATCTAGCCATATCAAAATTGTCAAATTAAACAGTACCACAAGTCTGAGAAAAAGAGGTAAAAATGATCGTGCAAGAAAAGGAATGCTTGCTAATCAGGACAGAAAAAAATATATATCATTTTACCCAGGAACTTGGATTAAAAGAAAGAAGGAATTGAGAGAGTCATCCCTTCAAAACCACTTGGAATCAGTGAAGGGCACACAGGGGAGATGGCCATGCACACACTGAGGACAGCGAGGGCTCACACTTTGCCAGCCCTCTAGGGTACGGTGTTCCAGGCATTTGGGGGAGGGGGTGATCTGTTCCATTTCCAGGGCACATTTTCAAGCTTTCAGAAGTACAGTAAAGAAACAATCTAAATAATAAATTTCTTTTCTCTCAAAGTTAGAGAATACATGAAAAGAAATGATTAGAGATGAAGGAAAACATCTATGGAAACATAAATTTGAGTGCCAACTGAAGTGGGATGTTGGGATTCAGCTTGGTTTTTATAGCTCAGATATTGAAGAAGAAACCAGGAAACTGAAATCCAACCCCGGATATTCTTTCTCTAAGCATTTTTTGTAAGTTCACTCTGGGATGTAGAAAACCCTTTTTAAAAATTTACTTATTTATTTGAAACAGAGTCTCACTCTGAAGACCTTATTTATTTATTTATTTGAAACAGAGTCTCACTCTGTTGCCCAGGCTGGAATGCAGTGGCTCTCCGCAGCCCAAATCTCCCAGGTTCAATTGATCCTCCCATCTCAGCCTCTTAAGTACTTGGGACTACATGTGTAAGCCACCATGTCCGGCTAATTTTTGTATTTTTTTTTTTTTTGTAAAGATGGGGCTTCACAATGTTGCCCAGCCTCAAGACCCTTTTTACATAATAAGATATTAAGCACAATAAGTAAAAAATCCATCCCCACTAAAGGGGATGACTTTTTACTTATATTATTGGATATTTGTATGAAAAATACCATAAAATTCTGCTGGCTGATGGCTATGCCTCATCTTATTTGACCTAGCATCAGCTCCGTATGCCCAAATAAACTCCAATTCTCTTCCCTAAACCTGCTTCATCCACAGTCCTCCCCTTTTATTCGATGGCAGCTCTGTTCTTCCAGTTGTTCAAGCCAAAAGCCAAGATGTCATTCTTAAATCCTCTCTGCCTCTCACATATTACATCCAATCCATGTTGAAATGCATTTGGCTCTACCTTCAATATATCCAGAATCTGACTACTTCTCACCTGCCTCTGCTACTACCCTCTGGTCTGAGCCATTGTCATCCCTCATGTGGATTACTGTAATAGACTCCCAGGCCTCCCTGGTTCCATCTTTACTCTCCTCAGCCCATCCTCAACCCAGCAGCCAGAGCGATTATTTAAAAACCTAAGAGAAATGGTATCTCTCTTCTGTTGTAAACCCAGCAATGGCTCCCCCTCCTCCTCGGGATAAAGGTCAAAGTTCTTACAAGTGCCTACAAGTAGAGTTGCTAGATAAAGTACAGCATGGTCAGTTATATTTGAATTTCAGATAAGCAATAAACAATTCTTTAGTAAAAATGAGTCCCATGTAGTATGTGTTTGCTAAATCCTATGTGACTTGGCCTTATAGCCACACTAACCTTACCTCTTACTATTCTCTCCTTTGCTACCTCCCATGCAACCACACCGTACTCTGCTTTTTTTTTTTTAACACAGGGCCTTTGGGCTTCAGGGCCTTTGGAATCATTGCTTCCTCTGGTTACAAAACAACATCTCACTGACATTTCTTTAACTAACTCATTCACCTCAAGTTTTTGCTGAAATCTCACCTTCTCGGTGTGGCTTAACTTGATCACCCTGTTGAACAATACAATCAGTCCCTTCCCTTCTGGTGACCTTCTTGATCACCTTTTTCCTTTTCCTCTCTTTTTCTTACAGTGCTTATTACCTCCTTATAGATTGAATGTAGTCATATCAAAGTTGTTAAATTAAACTGGATCACATCTCTAAGATAAAGAGGTAAAATTATTGTGTAAGAAAAAGGCTGTATGATAATCAGCAAAGAAAAAAGAAATGTTATTTCATCCAGGAACTTGGATAAACATTTATTATGTATTGGATGTGTCCTCCCACTTAACTATAAGAGCCACCTGGGCAGATATATTTGTTTCTTTTCTTCACTAATGGTCCCAATAGCTCAGAATGATGTTTGGTACATAGCTAGCACTCAATTAAATACTGACAGATTGAATTAAGAATATTTCACTACTAAAATGTTGTTCCACTAGAATGGCTATAACCAAAACCAGATAATAATAAGTGTTGGTGAAGATGTGGAAAAATTATAATCCTCATACACTGCTAATAGAAATGTAAAATAGTGCAGCAGCTACTTTGGAAAACAGTTTGGCAGTTCCTCAAATGGTTAAACAGAGAGTTACCATATAACTAACATATTCTACTCCTGAGTATATATTAGAGAGAACTCAAAATGTATGTTCACATAAAAACTTGTACATGAATGTTCATAGCAGCATTATTCATAATAGTCAAAAGTGAAAACAACACAAATGTCTGCCCATCAATTAATGAAAGGATAAAATATGGTATATTCATATGATAGGATAATTTTTTTTACAGTAAAAAAGAGTGAAGTACCAATACCTGCTACAACATGAACCTTTAAAACATCATACTAAGTGAAAGAAGCTAGTTGCAAAAGCCCACATATTATGATTCCATTATATAAAATGTCCAAAATAGGCAAACCCACAGAGGCAGAAAGTACATCAGTGGATGGCTAGGGCTGAGGCAGAGATGGAAACTTGGGGAAGGGATGATGGCTAAAGGGTATGGGGTTTGTTTTTGGGACAATGAAAATGTTCTAAAATCAATCATGGTGATGAATGCATAACTCTGAATATACGAAAAACCACTGAATCGTACATATTAAATGGGTAAATTTTATGGTGTGTGAACTATATCTCAATAGAGCTATTAACAATAGCAAAACACTAAAAAATAAACAAAAGAGAGAAAAACAAACTAAACAAACAAAAGAGAGAAAAACAAGCAAAAGAAAGAATATGTTAAGGTAGATTTTCCTAGAATTCAATTCAAACATCTACCAGTTGCAAGGTAATAGGGCTACAAAAATAAGGTTCTTACTATCAATTAATCTGTAATACAGTAGAGGAAACAGACAACTTGTGTTATATTCTGAAGAGGTATAAACTGCCAAGGGAACATAAAGAAGGGTGAAATTAATTCTGATGAGGGTCATTTTAAAAGATTTCCAAGAGGTATAAAGCTTGAAAAATCCAGCCTCAGTACATGACTATGGTAAGGAGAAGAGGTGAATGAATGGTAATAAAAGATACTTAATTTTTTATTGAGCACCTATTGATGCTGACAACTATAAAGATGTCTAAATATGCTACTATAATTACAATAATCCAATCTGACCTTTTAGCATGTGAGGAAATAGATTCAGAATGATTCAATAAATTGCTCAAGTTAATACCCCTATTTAGGCAGAAGAGTCAGTGTTTAAATAAAAATATTTCTGATTCTAAAGCCCATGTTCTTTTGCCATCTGAGCAGAGGAAATAGGATGGAAAAGCCAGAGATGAAAGTACGTGACCTGTTTGGGGAATGTCAATTCCTCTGGTGTGGCTGAGAGGGAACATTTGGAAATGCAGACGAAATGGTACATCTGGCAGAAACAATGGCAAGTTTAAAGGGGGCTAAAGCATTTGTGTTTTATTCTGAAAGCTTTTTTTCTTTTTTGAGACAGAGTCTTGCTCTGTCACCCAGGCTGGAGTGCAGTGGTGCGATCTCAGCTCACTGCAACCTCCACCTTCCAGGTTCAAGAGATTCTCCTGCCTCAGCCTCCTGAGTAGCTGGGATTACAGGCATGTGCCACCACGCCCAACTAATTTTTTTTTTTTTTTTTTTTTTATCTTTAGTAGAGATGGGATTTCACCATGTTGACCAGGCTGGTCTTAAACTCCTGACCTCAGGTGCTATGCTCACCTTGGCCTTCCAAAGTTGTTGAGATTACAGGCATAAGCTACCAAGCCTACTCTATTCCGAAAGCTTCTGAGTAGAGACTAACGTATTCAGAGCTATACTTCAAGTCATTCCTAGGGCAGGATTCAGGGGAAGACTGGGAAAAGAGACTGAGGATGCAAGACCCAGGCACCAGGGAAATGTAAAAGAGGAAAACTGGTTGTCCTTTATCTTGATACATTCTTACTCTCTAAGCTGCATCGTCCATTCCCATGATTTTACCATCATCATGCTAATGATTTCTCAATCTTTAGCCCCAGTACTGACCTTTCTTCTCAACTTCCAGTCCTATCTCCACCTGCCTGCTGGATAAATCCACCTGGATAGCTTGTGGGCATGTCAAACTGAACTCATCAAAAATTTGTTTCTTGAACCTTCTCCTTCACCTCTGTTAATGAAGTCCCTGTTGACCAGGAAACTTGAAGCCATTCTTAGACTCATGCAAGAGTCATTGAAGACATTCCACTCAGCACAGTTCTTGTAGTCATACTGACTTTCTCACCATTTGCCAAGTACACCAATTCACCTTCATCTACTCTCTTTTCTGCCTCCCAAGTATTCCTTCTTCAAGACTCAGTTCCCCCACGTCTACCATTGACTCCCACAGACACAACCAGCTGGTTGATCCTGTGGGCCCACAACACTCCACTATGAAAATGTGTCTGTTTCCATCTTAGCCTCTACCATTTTACTGTCTGACTCATTTTTGCATTACCAGTACCTGGCAGAGTGTCTGGAGAACAGTAGGCATGCAACTAAATTTGACAGAATAATTAAATAAATGAATCAGGGAGACTGAAGAGGCATTTTGGAATGAAAATTTGAGAGGGCCTGATGTTCAATTAGAGGTATAGATTTAGGGAGAAGGAGAAATCAATAATGATTCTGAATTTTCTGACTTGAATGACTCAGTTCACAATAATATCACCACAGCAAGATACCCTATCCTTAGAACAGGAATTCTGACCTATGAGCAAATTCTTTCTCCATTCCGTTGTTTTGTCACACCTGGTCTTTTGACATCTCTTTCTTACTGGGTCTTCAGCCTCTAGTAACTCAACGTTAATAATTAATATGGATGCAAGAGCTAATCTGTATCTTGGCTTACTGCTCAGCTCTGTCAACTGCTAATTATCACCCTCCCATGGCCAACTTCTGGATTACTAGCTATTGTTTTCTGAGTCATGTTTCACTCTCAAACATCTGGACATTGCCTTCAAGGCTGGGGAATTTCCAGCTGCTTCATTGCCTGTCACAGAATCTACATCTTCTTGTCCTACTCTGGGTGTCCTTTGGCACACACCTGGAGCCAGTTCTCTCCTACTGTGGCGACTCTCTCCTTTGTTATTTGGTATTATGTCCCTCTTTGGATCACAACTTCACATCTAACTTTACCAAGAACCATTTCTAGATCAGTCACCTTTTTATGGACTATTAGTACAACCCCTAAACATCCCGACCATTTAAATCATTCTGTAACTAAGTTCTCGTAACATATATGAGACGAATTATATCATTTGTGTGGCTGGAGCTTCTAGGAATGAATGCATATCTTGATATACATTATCATAATGCTTCTTATATGTTTCTGCTGAAGGTCCTTAAAGGGAAGAGAGCAGAAAATGTGTTCCTTTCTATTACTGAGGTCACAGGGAGTAGCAGCTAAAAGTACCTGAGGCCAATTGTCCATTTTTTTTTAAGTTTCTATTTTATTTTAAATATTTACACTGAATTTGCTCTATTTTATGATATTCTACTTGTTCTATTATAAAAATATTATAAATTCACTCTTAGGTTAAATTATCTAGTGTTCCCTCAGATTTTTGAATAAAAGTGAAGCTTCTAGAAAACAGATGATATTGATCTTATATTTCTTTGTGCATCCTGCCATATTATCCTATATTCCTGTGGGCAGCACTCCACAGAATCAATACCCTGCATATGACAAAATCTGAAGCAGCCTGGAATTAACACACCTGCTGTCTTCAGTATATATAATCTCAGTACTTTATCTTCCTTTTGTAGATTATAGGCCAGGTAAGTATAGAGACAATATCAGCCTGAGGCTGACTTATTGGATATTCATTCATTAAGCAAATATTTATGGATGTTTGCCAATACACATTACAAAAGCAAAAAAAAAATGGAAAGAAGAGAAATTAACATGTATTGATGGCAGACCCTCAGCTAAGCCTCGTGCTAGAGATTTTGATATACATGATCTCATTTATACTCATCACAGCACCAAACTGTGGCATTATATTCCTCATTTTCCAGATGAGGGAACAATAGCTCAGAATGATTGGAAATTTGGCCATGATCACATAGCTGGAATGCAGAAGCAGTACAGACTTATGACTACTTGACTATAAAGTTCATGTACTTTCTATGATCTGAGAATGTATGGTGTCCAGCAGAGGTGATCAGACAACAGAAATATGTATAGTGCCATACAGCTAAGTGTGATGTGAGGAATTTAGGAGCAGATATGTAAGATCAGAAAAGACTTCTAGAACAATGGCATTAGAGCGGGGCCTCAGAGAGAGGGCAGGAATTCAACAGTGCAGGAGTTGGAGCATTCCAAACGAATTGTTCTCCCACAACTAAGAATACATGGAGAGTCTGAGATGTTAGAGGTAAGTAATGTAGTTGGCCTGGAACTTAAGCTATAAATGGGAGAACAATGGGGGAAAGGTAGGCAGAAAAAGAAGGGGCCAGATTGTGGGGTAGCTTAGATGCCAGGAAAATTCGAGTTTCAGAGTTATAGATTGCACAACGTTACTGACAGCTTTTTAAGTAAGGAAATGACTAATTCAAAAGAGAGAAATTAGTCCGGCAACACTGAGCAGGGCATCTGGGGTTGTGAGCCAGTGTTAGCCTGAAAGCCAAGATGCGGCTGTGGGAATGTGTGGCAGGATGTGGGTGAGATCGTGAAGGCAGGTTCATTAGCGCCTGGTAGCTAGCGCACCCGGAAGAGAAAAAAGGAGATGCCAAACACGATGGTGCAGTTCCCTCAGACAACTGAAGGCACTGTGGGATATTATTAATAGCAATATGGACATCAAGATAAAGAGCTAGGCCAGAGGAAGGAGACAGAAGGGGAGGATCGACTGGTTTCCGATATGGCCAGTTTGGCTGCCAGGAAGACCTTCCTGTCCAACTGTCCAGTGAGTGACTGAAAACAGAGGGGGAAAGCCTGGGGGAAGGTTGGGGCTGAGCATACATATCTGGCAATAATCTGCATAAACGTAATATCAAAGAGGAGGACAGAGAGAAGAGACAAAGGGTCAATGGCAAAATCAAAGCCTCCTATTAAGCAGTTTTGGGAAAAGGAATAGGACCCTGGGACCAAGAAAAAGTAAGTAGAGGGAGAAGAAAAGGTCAGCGGGAAGTTAACAGTGAGATTCAAGAATAACGTTTCAATTTATGATGACAGTTAATTGTGATGTTTAAAGGAATGTATAGGTGATTGACTTTTTTTTCTGTGCTGACCTTTATTTTTTATTTATTTATTTTTTATTGCATTTTATGTTTTGGGTACATGTGAAGAACGTGCAAGATTGTTGCGTAGGTACACATCGTGATTGACTTTTTAATCACTGTGACAAGTCAAAGAGAATTCTCACTGTGAAGGGAAAGCTTAGAGGAGCAGGAATTGCGGTTAAGCAACGGGCTTATTTTGCTGTTCATGTTTTTGGTTAAAATATAGGAGACAATATCACGTCTTAGAATGAGGTTTTCATCCTCTGGTCCATTCTTCCACTACCATCTCTTTCAGAGGTAGTGTACCAACATGATGATGATTATGACCATGAAGAAAAGGGCACAGAGGAAGAAGCAGTGCAAAAGAAAGACCATGAGACACATAGAGAGGTTTCTGAGGGCAGCATCATTCTCCTGTATGGGACTCAGCCTTCTAAACAACAGTTTGGCCCCATAATGCTATGTCCTTCAACCAGGATCTGTCCTCAGGCTTGGTTATGCTTGAATGAGAACCTGCCACTTTGTCATCTGAGGAGAATAGGATAGCTGAGTGGACTTTTGAGTTAGGCAGTCCTCTGTTCAAATCTTGGCTCTTCTGCTTACTTACTGGATGTTGATGGGAGCCAAGTCTCTGTTCCCATGTTTGTAAAGAGGTGTTAATATACATCATACACAGTATTCATTTTTTAGAATAAAATTAAAACAAATACCTAAGTAAAAAGCCAAACCATGTAGTAAGTATTCAATAAATAATCATGTCTTAAACTTTTTTATGAGGAGGCTGAAAGGGGACAGAGCTCCAGGTGAGGTGACACAAGGGAAGAGAGGATCATCCTTGGAAAGGCTGAGGGAACTGCTGAGAAGAAAGGAGACACCCATACAATGGAAGTGGTGATAGCTGTCACATAAAGAAGAGAAAAAAAGAAAAATACAGGGCATGGGTTATTTTTCTATAAAGGTAGGAGGAGGTATATTTATCTTCTAAGGTTGACGGAGTGTCCTCTCAGCCTCTTCCCCAATCTGTGAATTGTACATCTTCCTCGATTACATCTCAGTTTTGCTTTCCCTATCTAATTTAGACATTAAAAAGAAGACTCTTGGATTCTCTCTGAGTTTCCTTCTAGCAAATCTCTACTCAGCATTGTGCCATCCATTCTACCTGAATTCACCAAAGCCTCCTAAATAAGAAATCAGAAGGCCTTTTCAGGTCATGTTTCTGGCCTTCTCTGCTTGGACAGAGTTGATAACAAATTCATTTCTTTCCAAAGCTGTTTTCTCCCCTCTCTTGCACATGCCACCTCTTCCTGGTTCTCCTCACTCTGTACTGTCTTGGTACTCTGACTTTTTAGTGTGTGCTCCTCTTTCTCTCCTAACTCTTCAAAGCTGGGGCTTTCCATTTATAGTCTCTCTCCTTCTCTTCTCACTCAGACACCCTCCTCCACACTCCAGATTCCACTACCACTTATAGGCTGAGGATTCCCCAGTTACAGTCTCCAGTGAAGACTCAACCTCTGAGGCTCAGATTCATGTATTTAGCTGTGCTGTATCCTCCTGGGGTGGGTCAGCACACACCTCAATTTCAGGATTCTCAAAGTTAAACTCAGCATATTCCTACCTAAAATTGTTTTTTTTTTTTTCATCTATTCTTAAGCAGATGTGATATTACCATCTGCTCGGGCACCCAAGCTATCTTTCATATCCTTTCCTAACTATCAAGATTTAAAGATTTGATCTCCTAAATATTTCTCGACTCTGCCTTCTACCCTTAATACTGCCATCACTAACTCTCTTGCTTTTGTTACCTTTCGCTTGGACTGTGGTAATAACCTCCTACCTGATGACTCTGCTTCTGGTAGTTTCCTGATGCATGACCTCCCAAAGTTGCCACAGTGCTCTAAAGCAACGAAATAGACCATGAACTCTTCTACTTAAAATTATTTAATGGTTCATCTTCCCCTGTAAGTCCAGATGATAAAGTCCAAGCTGCCTTGGTATGCCCTGCTCTGAACTTTGTGTCAGCAACACTTAGCTGCTTTAGAGTAAGTGAAGACTCTTGTACTGTTCTTCCACCTCCACGACTTTGTTTATCCTGGTCTTTCTGCTTGCACTCACTTTTATCTGGCAACTTCTCTTTCATCTTTTACCACCAGCTCAGTCACCATCTCTTCTAAAAGGCTTTCCTGACTCTTCTTTCTCACTCCCTACCCCACTGTGGAGAGGCATCCCTCTTCTGGTACCTGCAGCTTCCTATTTACCCTTTCCTTCAATGCATGAGATATCAAGGCTATTTGTTGTGTTTGTAATCCACAATAGATCATGAACACCCCAAAACAGGGAATGGCTACTTTATATTTGTTTCCACTGACTATAGCATATTATTACACATTATTACCTGGTATACCTACAACTGTTGGAGGAAGGTTGAAAAGGTTTGGAGAGCCATCGAGGTGGATGAGACACTCAACAACAGCTGAACCAAGGGGAGAATGATGTGTACTGAGGGCCCAATTTGTTACATAAAGTTGTAGTGAGGCCCTTAGACTTGTTTTGTGACTATTACCAAAAGATTATTTTCAGCCTAATGTAGAAACATGGAGGGTGAACGTAACCTAGAGAGGGTGATCACCCAAAGAGGAGGGTAGATTCTGGGGTGACAAGAGACCAGCTACAAAGACAACTGAAGCCAAAAAGAGGTGATGAGTACAGAGAAGAGGGCAGAGCTGAGGGGGATGCTGAGGGCAATGAGAAAGAAGGAGAAGGCTAGGTGCACTGAGATAGATGATGAGAGAAGGGAAGGGAAGAGGGGTGGGTCTCTGTGTGTGTGTGTGTGTGTGTGTGTGTAACACAGAGAGAGAAAGAATTTAAAAACCGAGAGAAGGGGTGGGCACAGAGGCTTACACTTGCAATCCCAGCACTTTGGGAGGCTGAGGTGGGTGGATCACCTGAGGTTAGGAGTTTGAGATCAGCCTGGCCAACATGGCAAAACCCTGGCTCTACTGAAAATACAAAAATTAGCCAGGCATGGTGGCATGCACCTGTAGTCTCAGCTAATCGGGAGGCTGAGGCAGGAGAATTGCTGGAACCCGGGAAGTGGATGCTGCAGTGAGCTGAGATTGTACCACTGCACTCCAGCCTGGGCGACAGAGTGAGACTCTGTGAATAAACAAACAAACAAACAAACAAACAAAAATTTCAAAAAGCTGAGAGAAGGCTCAGTTCAGAATCCAAAACAGAGTGATGTCAGTGAGTAGAAGTTCAAGCTGCTGGAAAATCATCTTCAGATTCATTTTCTGACAAAATTAAATATCATTCTGTTGTGTAATAAATATGTTACTGTGATTAAAAACCTGCCTGCCAGTTGGTGAAACCTTTTGGCATTTTGCATCACATTCTATAGTCAGAGAAACATGTAAATCACAGAAGTAATGACAGGATAGCTTTGGGGTATAATTCTTCTCTCTATTTATAGAAGCAGAGAATTCCAGTCTCATGCTCTGTTACATAATCCGAATTTTATCCAGCTTTTATTTTGAAATAATTTTTCCAAAAGCATGAAAAATAAAAATCCCTCTAGCCCCTCTTTCCTGCAAACAGTTTATTCATCTATTATTTTAGCATCTGCAGAACACTTACCACAGATGAAACAAGTTGTCTTTAGAATTTCTTCTTTCTTCTGTTTTTCACTTCTGAGATCAGCAAAAGTGTCGATGATAACACCAAAAATCAAGTTCAGAACGATAATGATAACAATGAAATAAAAAAGAAGGTCATAAACCACTCGGGCAGCAAACAAAGGTTCCTGAAATAAAAATTTTAAAATATATAGGTGTGTGCATATATATATATATAACACACACACACACACACACACACACACACACACACACACACTTTCAAGCCATGTTGATTGAGCACACTGTCTAGCATAGAGAGTATATTCAATAAATGTTTGTGAAATGAATATAAATAGTATCCCAAGTTGGAAAAATATGCACTTTCAATCTATAAGTGTTGTAAGAAAAACTTCCTAGCCTATTTCCAGAACCACTTACATTTCTCTAGGACTAAAACACGTCTTTCACACAGTGGTGGGACTCACTTTCTTTAGAAGAGACTTTATTATGCCATTCTGCTAAGTGCATTTTGGCACAGTGGTCTCCTATCCCAGACATTACAGAAAAGGTAGTTAAATGCCAATTCCAAAGGTCAGTGATAAGGGAACCAACAAGGACCTAGTGATTTGTCAATTTCTGGAGTAGGCTTTATTCCTGGCCATTCAGGGTCAAGTATATACAGCTCCTTCTAATTTCTACCTGATAAACCATATTAAAATGCAAATTAGAGGCCATGCAATCCAGTTTTTTAACACAAGAGGAACCTGAGGTTACGAGGTTAGATGACTTGATAATATGATACAATTGGCCTGAGCAGAACTAAGATTCTTCAACTCCTGGCCTGGCACTTGAGATTTTGCAGTTATTGAGAAATGTTTCCACTTTACCATTTTAAATATGTGAAATCCTGTTAGAATTTGCTCAAATGTTATATTCATCATAGATAAATGATGGAAGCTATTCCTATGCAGAAGCCAAGAGTAAATTGTCATGCCTGAGAAACCTGATAGGCAAGAGGCAACCTCATTTCTGTTATTTATGTAATAATCAACTCCTACATAAAGTTCGCAGTCATGATTTCATTGCTGTAATACAATATACGGATTAACTTGGAAACATTTCACCACTCTACTAACACACAAAGACTCGTAGTACATTAACTGTTTCTATGTAATCCTAGCGTACAATTAATTGGCTTTAACAGTCACGGTTATACTCTTAAAGTAAATGGTACAATATATTATCCTGAAAACCAAAACCAAATTATAAATACTATGAAGAAAGGTTTTTAAAAAAGATGTGCTTCTTGAAAAAATACTTTTACTCTGGCTTACATCTTTCGATGGCCTTCTTAGCACATCCCCCACGCCGCCGCCATTCCTGAGGCCCTGGTTCAACACAGTGACAATGCACATAAGAAGAGTGTCACACGTCCTTTCAATTCCATCTTCATACTCTTCATCGGCTATAAAAACACATAAAAATATATAATATAAAATTCTGTAAAAATATATAAAATAAAATACACATTAAATATACATAAAATAAGTATACATACATATATATAACTATATTTATATACACATATACATAAATATACATAAAATAAATATACCTAAATATACATAAAATAAAAGATACATACAAATATATACAAATATAATATTAAAAACAGTATAGCAAACTTACATTTAAAAAAATATACTATTACCTATTTCAAAGGGCTATTTCTAATTGTGCCATGACACAACTTTTGGAAGTCGCACAGCCTCTGTCCCATATGTGGCAGCACATGACTGACACATAATGATGAAACCACATATATAATGTTCTCAAATATTTTTATTCTCCTATAGGTGAAAAATAACAGGACGAAAAGCACAAAACACAAGGCTCACATTCATTGTGCTTATTATGGTGGGAAGAGATTGTGGTGAAAACTGGAAACACAGCCATGTCCCCCAGGAGGCAAAAGTACTGCAGGAGAAAGAGAGTGAACAAGAAAGCTTGCCTGGCTTCCAATTCCGCTCTGTTTCTGTGCAGGGACTTGGGCAAGTTCCTGAACCTCAGGATCCTCATCTGTAAAATGGGGAGGGCTGTCTGGGGATTACACTCTTCAAAGGGTTGTTTAAGAATTACATTTAGGGGTCCAGAGGTGGTAGTTCATGCCTGTAATCCCAGCACATTGGGAGGCTGAGGCAGACGGATCATAGGTGTTCGAGACCAGCCTGGCCAACATGGAGAAACCCCATCTCTACTAAAAATACAAAAATTAGCCAAGCATGGCAGTGGATGCCTGTAATACCAGCTACTAGGGAGGCTGAGGCAGGAGAATCACTTGAACCTGGGAGGTGGAGGTTGGAGTGAACTGAGATCATTCCACTGCACTCCAGCCTGGGCAACAGAGTAAGACTCAATCTCAAAAAAAAAGAAAAGTACATTTATGGTATGTAAAATATACTTTGCACAGGGATTGGCACACAAACAATAGTTGCTTAAGAATTGGGGCAGATATTATTTCATTATTGCGGTTAAGTATCTAAGCTTTCTTGAGGACCAACCTGGAGCTCTTGATAGGAAGCACAATGTATTTATGTGAAAAATTCTACTTAGGGATAGAGGGGGAAAGAGAAAAAGATACAATGTGACAGAAAAATCGCTATTCTTATTGTGTTTAGAACTATTGGGATCCAACTTGAAACATAATTTCTTAGTCACTTAAAATAGTGAAAAAATCATACTAAGTTAAATATTAGAATCAGGAATCCCTAACATTGGCAAATGACCAGAAATGTATTTTTCTCACTACAAGGTTAAAGAATCACAGGAGTGATAAATTTTGGGATTGTGTAGCCACAGTATGCATGTCAAGGCATGAGCAAAAAAACAACAAAAATTCAGTCCAACTTTATCGATATGCTTCATGCCAACAGCGCCTTTGGTACTTTGTTATGAAAAGGCTAATTTTCCTCTTCTGAGTTGACTTTATTTTAATATCCTAGGGATAAGGGATCCTGATATTTTTACTTTCGTTGGAGTGGTTTCCTTCTAAAACATGCTGGGATACACCTTGAGAGGAGGGCTGAAGACAGAGACGAAGGGGCAAGTGCAAAATGCAGCATCAGAGACATTGGCAGAATCTGTGCTCGGTCATTTACCTTAGCGCTGAGTCCAAGGCACATTCTGATATAAAAAGGAGGAGAACTAGAACCCTTTTGGAGGAAGAAGAAATGGGGAAGAGGAAGGGCCTCTGGTGAGAGCAATCAGAGCAGTAGTGCAGACAAGGAAGCCGGACCAAGGCTGGGGGAAGCTCAGTCTGGAATGTGCTAGTGAGGTCCCCCCACACACGGCAGTAGACGCCAACATGATGGCTGAGAAGAATATGAGGACAAAGAGTCAGAAATGTGTAGGAGAGCAAAAGGAGCTTGTAAGGAGAAAACCATTTTCCAATAACCAAATCAAGCGGAGTATGTCTACACGCTACTTTGCCACAGCTGGACTTTCTATCACTACTGTCCATCTAGTGTCACGAACTGCTTTCATTTATTCATTCAGAAACTACCTAGTCATGTCACAACAAGTGTTTGCTAAAGGCTTACTAAAGATTAATCAGCACATAAAAGCTACAGGAGAGAGCTCCTACCTCTCTCCAAGAATTTGGAAATAAGGTGGTTCTCTAAGAAGTGAGCTTAGTAAAATCCACACACAATTCATGTGATTAACCATTGTGAAATAAAATGAATTGGCTGAAAATCTATAATGAGAGAATTGGTTTTTGGTGTGGCACATAAATGGGAGAACACCCCAGTCAGGTCAGTGCCAGCGATCATCCTGCTCAAAATAATCAGTACACAGGCATGCTGATTTTACAGAGGAGCCTCTATGCCCTCAGTTAATAAGGTTCTACCTTCATGAGATGCAGCCACTCTTAATATGATAAGCCAAGTTCCCAGGCATCCAGTCTCAAAGTCAGGCTCTGCGTCGTGGTAAATTCACCTAGTAAATGCCACCTGGTGGTTACCTCTGTAATCAACTGGCCTTACCCATGCCATACCTGCCTCCTTTCACTACACCAACAGCTGCTGGATGAGGTGCTAGGAAAATTGGGGACAAAGATGGAAGTGTCCCCTCTGTACAAAATGTATGGTCCCTAGGAAGTCAGCAGCTGAACAAGGGCAGTGCAGTATCACAGGATGCTGTGGAGGCATAACAGATACACATCTCACACATGGCGGGCATCAGTATCCTGAAGAGGGTATCACCTGAGTTGGATTTTCAAAGAGGGTCATGGCTGGCCAGTAAAATCAATGAGGGAAGACATTCCAGGCAGATAATATGGGATGAGCAAAGGCAAAGAGGCACAGAAATATGTGGGGTGTTTTGGAAAACTCAGGGAAGACGTGAATGACTGGGCCTTTGGTAAATGCAGAAGGGTGTGGGAGGTGTGTGAGGAGACGCAAGAGGGCACCAGGTCATGATGAGACTCATACATCAAGCTGAAGAATTTAAACTTAATCCTGAAATTAGGGGGAGGCACTGGAAGACTTTCAACAGGGTAAGGTGGCTTTCTAGCTAGTTGGTGAAACAGTACAAGATAAAACATGTACAAGACACATTAGCATGTGATAAAAGACACAGAAGTGGAAGCCAGGCAAAGTGGTGCATGTGTGTAGGCCCAACTACTCAGGAGGCTGAAGTGGGAGAGTCACTTGAGCTCAAAAGTTGGAGGCTGCAGTGAGTTATAATCACACCAGTGCACTCCAGCCTGGGTGACAGAGATTTCATCTCTAAAAAACCAAGCAAACAAACAAAAATGCAGAAGTAGCAGTGATGCAAAGATATGGAAATAGGGAGAGAAACTGTACACAGAGAATTAGAGGGGAGCCCCTTTAATTAATGTAGACTCTACATTAAGTAGTAGAATCGAGTTTGCCTTGACTAGTCAATGTACTAAGACTTGACCAGAAAGGCATTTCACATGTGATGGACAGAAAGCCCCAGAGATAGAAAAATATATGCTTGTATGATGAACATCAAATAAACCAGTAAATATAGATGAGAGGAGTGGAAGACGAAGCAGGAGCAATAAACTGGGAGCTCTCTGTGAAGCTGTAGGGAGTTTGGATTTTATTGGGCAAGTAATGAGCACTATGGAAAGCCTGAGTTAGGGGTAGGGGAGGAAATATTCAAGGCAGTGATTTCTGACAAGTAGTCTAATGGAGATATACTGGATGAATTGAAGAGGAAAGAATGACTGGAGGTGGAAAGACGACTTAGGAGTCAGTTGCAATAATTCAGGCATGATGTGCTATGAGCCTCAACCAAGGTAATGGCAGAGAAGAGGCAAAGGATGAATGAAAGGAAGTTGACAGGTATGTAGGCAGGAGGGAGAAGGCAGCATTAAATACCACTCTGAGGCCTCCCAGCCATGGATGACTTAGGAAAAGGATTGTCCCACTAGACCATAGAAATAGACCATTAAGAAGGAAGAACTGGATGTAGGGTGTTTTGATGAAGGCAAGGAAAGCATCTCAATGATTTGTATGTTTATAGGATGAGAAGACTAGAAAACATTTTTAAAAGTCAGAGAGGACAAGAGAGTTCAGAGGACACTGTGATCCAAATTAAGAAAGACAATAATTTTAAAGATGTCAAAACTGCAGAATAGTCAAAGGCAAAGAGAAGCAAAAAAAGGTCACTGGATTAAACAATGGGATCATCAGGAAACAGTAGGAAGAAGGCAAATAGCAGAGAAAAAGCAGTGCAGAAATTAAAGGAGAGGGTTGGTCAATTGTTTTATAGAGAAATTTGGTACTGAACAAAGGAGACTGCTAGCATACAAGTTTCAGGGAACACGAGAACCCAGAGGAAAGTTGAATTAGGACCCAAAACGTGTGTAGAAAGAGCGAGAAAGAACAGATGGTGACAAGGAAAAGATTTTAGATGTAAGAATAATGGTCCAGCTGATGGTGGCCAGGAAGTAATGACAAACACTGGGCTAGTTACAAAGAAGGGAGAGACCCGGGCGCAATAGCTCACGCCTGTAATCCCAGCACTCTGGGAGGCCAAGGCAGGCAGATCACCTGAGGTCAGGAGTTAGAGATACTGGCCAACATGGTGAAACCCCATCTCTACTAAAAATACAAAAAATTAGCTGGGCGTGGTGGCTCAATCCTGTAATCACAGCTACTCAGGAGGCTGAGGCAGGAGAATTGACTGAACCCAGGAGGTGGAGGCTGCAGTAAGCCAAGATTGTGCCATTGCACTCTAGCCTGGGCATCAAGATGGAAACTCCATCTCACAAAAAAAAGGGCGAGAACATGTTGCTTACAAACAAAAGGAAATAATTAGTGAAAACAGACTTTTAATGTGGAGACACTTAAAAGAACTAAATATATACCTATGAAGAACTTAGAACAGTGCTTGGAGTATAGTTAGGACCCAATACGTTCTACCTACCATAATTATCATTACTGAGAGTTGGTGATTAAATCTTATGAAAATTTTTGATTTTACAACAATCAACAAATTCTATACTTGAATTTTTTGAGGTTAAATAATCCTCATTTTCAATTGACTAGTAAACTACAGTATTTTTTCTTAATTTATAAGACAAATAAAATGTTTCATATGAGGGAAGGAATAAAAACATATTTTATTGGCTCTGAAATAGTTCACTCTAATCTGAGGTGTTGTTAATCTATAAATTTAAAAAAATATTGGCCTTGCTTGAATAATGGTATTTAATAATGTCATATTTTTCTGCTTTAATAATTAAATTATTCAGTGTTTGTCATGGTTTCTTAGAAAACAAGAGATTGTCACTGAGACACGTTTGAAAGTCTGAGTGCAATTGAACATCTCTTGTAGGTGGATCACCTGAGGTCAGGAGTTTGAGACCAGCCTGGCCAACATGGTGAAACCGTATCTCTAATAAAAACACAAAAATTAGCCAGGTGTAGTGGTGCATGCCTGTAATCCAAGCTACTCCGAAGGCTGAGACAGGAGAATCACTTGAACCCAGGAAGCGGAGGTTGTAATGAGCTGAGATCACGCCACTGCACTCCAGCCTGGATGACAGTGAGACTCCGTTTCAAAAAAAAATAAAGAAAAAAAAACCCTCTTGCTTGTTATTCTTAAGCTTTAATTATAATTAATTCACTGTGGAAATGCTGATTTTAAAAATTTCAACTACATCCAAAATGTCAGTACTGCTGGAAAAATAAATAAATAAAAAGAAAAACAAATTTTAACAAGAAAAATATTTTAAAACACTGAGAACACAGTGGGAAGCCAAAATGTAGAATGCATTAAGGTTGACTGGTTTCTGGTATTCATCAATCTTTTCTATTAAAGTAAAATACCCAAACATATTAAATTTGAATTATTCATAAATGTTAAGTGTCTGTGAACGTCTTCCTTTTTTTCTGTACATTCAAATGATTTTTACTTATCAAATAATTGTAATTGCATTTTGTAAATTGTTGCAAAAAGGCCTTGCTTTTTTTAAAGGTGAATATTTTTGTTCAGGAACCAGGGAGGTCTGCAGCAAATGAAATATGAGGGTTTTTCTTTTTCTTTTTTTTTTTAAACACAGTTGGTTGCCAGTTACCATGTGAATTTTCTGCTGCTGGGACAATGACCTTCCCTGCATCCACAGGAGCCCTTCGAGGGAGCTGGCCACTCTGCCTCCCAGTCACTGTGAGGCTTGTTATTAAGCTACTGCGTATGTCTGTGCCTTTTGTAATGTGGACCTGCTGTCCATAAGGTAACAAACTAAGGCTGTCACAGATGCACGCTAGGGTTTGCAAGTTAAAATTTAATCCTGGTCTTAGACATAGAAGTTATTTTTAAATTTAAGTGACACATGCTGCACAACAAACCCCAGGTTCTAGCTTTCACTCTACTTTTGCAGTTAACTACATGCAGTCAAAATTTAAAGGTGGCAAAGGCTAGCAGATCAAATCCATGATATTTTCAAACAGATGAATTTTATCACTTACAATGTCAAATGCAAAGAGTGTATCAGAGAAAGAGTACATTAATACAGGCATTCCTGTCTTTTTATTACCGATGTAGGAATATTCCCTAATTGTGAAAAGCCATTGCCACCATCTCTGGCTCCCAGCAGTATCTGCGACACACCTCCAGAGATGAAACTCCTCCACTCTCCAGATGGAATCCTTGCTTTCCTCCCCACTCTGGCAGCTATCCCTACAAAATCGTCTCCACCTCTTCCCCCAACTCCCAGCCCTGCTGCAGCCTAAAAGATGGAGACTTTGCCCCAAGGTGCCTGAGAGGAAGAAGTCACCATTTGTCCATAGAAAGGAAAAATGATGTTCTTTGTGTAATATATTAGGTGAAGTGCGGGTTATAGAGGTTTTCCTGCAAAGCCTTTTATAAGGGTTTATATTTGAGGTCATGAATAACATCCAAACAGAACAGTTTTCAAGCTTAACATTATTAATATTTTGGACTGGATGAGTCTTTGTTGTGGGCTGTCCTGTGCCGATGTGCCATGCTCAGCAGTATCCCTGTCATCTACCCACTAGATGCCAGTAGCACCCCATCCCAGTTGTGACAACCAGACATGTCTCTAACATTGTCAGATGTCCCTGGGGGGTAGGGGTGGGGGTGGGGGACAAAATCAACTCCAGTCGATAAATATGTAATGGAGAATATTTATATTTAAGAAATTGTCTTTAGTGGGCATAAAGAAAGGCTTAAAGAAAATCTATCCAAACATACTCAGCAAAATAGCAATAATCTCAAATTTTGGTTAGACCAGAAATAATTGAGTGATCCTTTAACTAGGAGGTAATAAGACAGTAGTTTGGAACATAGGCTTTGAAATCTGTCAACATATATTGACTGACTAGCTCTGTGATCTTGGCAATCTATTTAATGCCTCTTTCCTTAGGGTTCTTACCTAAAATGTAAGGATAACTAGTAATTTCTATCTACCTCACAGGGTTGTTGTGATAATTAAGTGACATAGTGTATACAACGTGCTCAGCACAGTATCTGGCATGAGTAAGCCTTCTCCAGATCCTTGAACGTGTTCAGGGCATTCACTCCCAGATGTTCCATGTGCTCAGAACACACTTCTCCCTCCTCTTGGTCTCGCTGGCTCCTTCTCATCCTCAAAATCTCAGCTTAAGTAATTCCTCTTAGAAAGGTGTCTCTGTCTAATCTCCCGACAGCCAGTCTCTATTGTGATGATCAGGCATAGCACATTTGTAATATTCGCCCTCTCTTACAACTTTGTATGCTTCCCTTACTATAAGTTCTATAAAGGCCAGAATCATGTTTGTTTATTCAATACTGTGTCCTCAACACCTAGCATGGGTGGCTGGCCCAGAGTAGGGGCTTAGCAAATATAACTATATGAATGAATGAATGAAGGAATGAATATGCAAGGCTTTTATTACATGATCACCATCAATGTTTGTACTAAGTAACTTAACTACTCTCCTGTTTTCTAAAAATATTTACTTTTTACATTTTAAGTTCAAAATGTCACAATAGTAATAACATATGAAATAATTACAATAGAGCATTTGGTTGGGCATCAACAGTCAAGCCTGCAGAGCTGTATACAGCCTAACATTTACAGAATTACACAGAGCTGGGCAGCCAACCATCCTGGGTGATCCTCACAGTGTGAATGACCTCGAAGACCTCCTTGTAGGAGAGTGGCCCTGGCAGTTCTCTCACTGTGCCTTGGGAGGCCTGGCTACCACACCGTGGGTGACACTCAGGTCCTCCTCTAGGCCCATTGGGTCAGCCCTCTTTGTAGACTCTGGAAGAAGGAGTGCTAGCTTTGTTGCTGGTTCACTAGCAAAGCAATATTTTGTCTTGAAATCAAACCACAGTTAAAGTGTATTTGCTTTAAAATAAAGGAAACAATATTAAAGAAATATTCAGAGAGAAGACCAATGCAGGGATAGGGCCACTGATATTTGGAACACAAAATAAAATATTTGTGTTAATAAACTTTTTAACATTATTTTTCATACTCTGTTAAGGGGGAAATGTTGAATTGAAAAAGAAATAAATACTGATGACAACAGTCTGAACTTTGAGGTGGCCAAAAAGATCCCATGAGCCATTTAATTTTACCCAGCTATTTACCTATGTCCAAGTTTTCAAAATATCTCTTTTTAAAAAGTGATTTTTTTAGTCATGGATAATGATGGAAAATGAGGAACACCTGTAGACCTGAATTGGAGGCTGTGGCAGATACTGCAAAGTGCTGAAAAATGCTGTTTGACACCAAGACAAGATACCAAAGTGGATCACTAAAGGGACAGTGTGAGTTAGGACTAACCACACTATCAGTGCATTCAGTATGCATTCAGACTAACCTCAAATCAGAAATGCAGCCGACATCATGTATCTGGGCTTTGGCAAAAAGCCTTTGATAAAGAGTCTCATGATATTCTTTGAAAAAGGATACAGACACATGGGCTGAATGATATTAACAGTTTCTTTAAGAGAGCTTTCTATGTAACTGAAGAACTGCACAAAATGCAACCGTGTCCATCTGAGAGCATGTTCTAGTGCTTAGCACTGCGTTGCCGTCCTATGCATTTTTGGCACCTTTAATGGAAATCTTCTAGAACAAAGTTTGGCCAAAAAAAAAAAAAATCTGTAGCCAGATGGCAAATATCTTACATACAGTTTCCATCACATGTTTTTCTTGAAAAAAAATTGTAAATTTTACAATCATTCTTAGCTAAAGGGCTGTATAAAACTGAGAGCAAGACATATTTCCCATGGGACATAGTTTGCCGTCCCCTGTTCAAGGGTGTATCAAACTTGAGGACATGAGGAAGAATAAATATATTGCTTGACAGAATAGGATCTATACAGACATCATGAGGCTCATGGCACATTAGAACTGGAAGGGTCCTGAAACCTAGAGATCATCTAGACAAAGACCTCCTGATCTATTCACTGGCCAAACTGGGACATCGTGGGATTATGGGCTGGCAGAAATATATAGGAAAAACAAATACATGGGCTTCTATTTGAAATCCCACACTCCTAATTATATGAAAAAAGGGTGGCTGCTTATGATTTGACAGCTGAACCAGTGAAGAATGGCATTTTAGCCAAGAGTCAGCCAAATATGGGTCCAGAGTGGGATGTGGTTCTAAACTCCAGTATCCAGAATAAGACAGCAACTTTCAACTGCTTGCCCTGGAGTATTATGGCAGTAGTCACTGTTACAATATGTGAGGAAGGCTGAAGAAATTGGAGGTGTTTAAACTGGAGGATGTGAATAACAGGATTTTAGAAACAATAATGCTATACGAACCAAGAATGAGCTGATTCTTATTGTGAGCCTTGACTGGGAAAGCAGGTGGTAGGGGAGAGAAGTGCTGGTGACAGCTGCCCACAGTGCCGATGGCTGCTGGGACACTGGATAGAATGTATTCATGTGCTAAAGTATCTTTTTAGGTCAAAAAGCATAAAATATTTAGCCAGTAAAAGGGTCTATTCATTTTTCCTCAAGCAATAGTCCAACATCTCAGGGAAAAGGCTGTTAAGGAAAGAAACACTATCATTATGACCAATCAAACTGTGTGGTTGCAGATGGAAACTGGGGAACTCCACGCTTACACTATGCTTAACTCTTTCTTCCCTTATCTTTCCTAACTCTAACTTTGCCCTCTGTAGATATGACACATCGACTCCTACTAAATTTGCTCCTTTTTGTATATGACAACCCTTGAGATATTTGAAGACGTATACTCCCTAAATCTTTGCTGCTTTAGGAAACAGATCACTAATTTCTTCTACAGTTCATTAAGTATCACACATGCCATAGTTTGTAGACTGCCACATCTTATGAGATCAACTCAGAGTTTAAAATATTATTTTTATATGTAAGTTTCCATTTGATCCTGTGGAGGCAGGGAAAGTTTCATTCTGATTCTCTCTCTCTCTCTCTCTCTCTCTCGAGAGAGAGAGAGAGAGAGAGCACTAGGCAGGCAAGTCAACTGAACAAAGTCCAGGAAATTTGCATTACTTGTCCGACACATAGAGCTAGAGAGTGTGTCAGGTCCAGGATTATTACCAAGTCTTTTGAGTTCTAAGCCCATGCTCTCCCAGATCCTGTATTAAAGCCTGCACAGTTAAAAGGGACTCACTTAGTGTGGTTTAAAATATGGTAATAGAATCTTCAGCAGCACATACCTCAGGGTAAATGTGCTAAATCCTCCTGAGTAGAAACAATATAAGAAACAGGACGGGGGTACAAAATGACCAATGTGGGAATCTTTTCTCCAGTTCAAATCATCTTGGTTCTTTTACCCTCTATTCTTCTATTTCAATCCATCATGAAATTTCTAGTTCTCTAGAAATTTCTAGTTCTCTAGAAACTCCTAAGAGGTAATAATATTTACCAAGTAAAACTTTAGAGATACCAAGTTCATACCATCCCAAAGTCCTTTCTACAGACCTGTATTTGAAGCTGGAATTGTAGGTGAACAGTTCTCCTTGGCACATGTTTCCATCATGGAAGTCAAAGTCATGGTAGGCACTTGATGACTGCCTAAGAAAACACAAAGGAGAATATGACATAGAGTCAAATATGCACAGAATGAAAAATGAACCTACAGTTCTAAAGACATGTAAATTAAAGGCATACATACTACAACTTAGCTGTGTTTCTAAAGTCCTAGGAAGTTAGTATGAAACTCTGAACACAGTTTTGCCTATTGAAGCAATTTTATAAATGGAGGATAGGTTCATAGGCCAACCCACTAAAAGCCTTTTATATCTTTTCTAAAGTGGCTGAGATAAAGTATTAATACTGTAGACTTTTACCACCATGTGTAATAATGTTTCTATGGGCAAACTCATTCAGGTTCTGACTTGGAATGCCAGGAACGTATTCCCCTCAATGTGGTTGGCAGTCCCTGAGCCCTAAGCTGCTGATCCCTATAGCTGAGGCAGGGACTGCTGGTGGTAGTGGTTCTAACAGTCAGGTTCAGGCTCCAGGGAACAAGGGCATCAAATGCCTCTGGGAGCAAGAATCTTCTGCCAGATCTGTGTTCAGGATCTTCTATTCTTCCACAGTCCCCAGAATCCATCTGTTTCCTGGCTCACCACCTATTTTCCTGACCCAGAATAGAATACAAAACAGTCACCTTCCTATTTGTGTGAAACAACGTTTCATTTTTTTTAAATTCTGTTTTTGTTAGCAACAAATATGAAGTAAAGAGATTCCTCTCAAACCTATTTTTCACATAGAGCCATCAGGGAAAGTCTTCATGATGCAGAGACAGAGGTGAGTCTAGTTGCACCTACAAAGGGCTGCAGCAGTACTGAAGTGCATTTCCCAGCAACACCACACCATGGTTACCCTGACTCTGACTCATCAGCTGAGATGGGGTACAAATGTCAAAGGAAAGCTGGAGTTTGTTGGAAACATGAGGAGGAGGCAGAATGAGGCTGGGATTGTCAGACACACAAACCCTGGAGCTGAGAGTTGGTGTCTTCTCCAGAAAGGGTCCACAGATTTACCTCCATCCCCTAAGGGTGGCCACATTCCCATTAGCCCTGACTTGAGGGTGGGTGGGTGTGGGGGGTCAGAAAGTGAGAGGAGAGGAGTGTGCCCTAAGCATCCTGCTAGGCTCCAGAGGCCCAGAGCTAAGGCCTGGGAGGACAATAGTCAACTAGAGGACATAGAGCGATACAGACACAATTGCCATTGAATGGAGAGAGTGAAATACAGGTTACTTTTTAAAGTAGTGCATTAGAGGAAGAAGAAATGAATTATATGAGGGAAAAACACCCAGAAAGCTTTTTGGAAACAGGTCCATCTAAAGGAGTCATAGGACTTAGATTCAGCAAGATAAGGCAGGGAGCAAAGGGGATGATTCCAGGTGCAATGTGTCTGACAAAAGGTGCAGAGGCCAACAAAGGCACGGACCAGCCAGAGTGACCAGAGCTACTGACCACCACTTTGAACCAAGAACCCCACAGCCACTGCAGATCCTAAGGCTGTGAACCAATGAGAAACAGTGAGAGCTGTGGTTGGAATGAGTCATTTGGGCAGGCAGAAGAGAGGCAGCAGGTGGGGGAAGCCACATAGGCAGCTCTTGCAGAATTCTGAGTGAATGGAAATGAAGGCAAGAAACAGGAGGGTGGCCCTGAAATGGGGAAGGACAGGTGTGAGCAAGAGAAACTGCCACCTCCTCTTCTCAACAGATACTTCCCTCCAAGTTCCCAGACTTTTCTAAGACATCAGTTTCCTGAAAATTGCTCAAGTGGTGGCTACTTCATCTATCAAGCCAGATTCCTCTGGCCCTACAGGCAGAATCTGTGTTTCCAATGCCATTTGCTAATTACCTATCCTGTCCTCTCATGGGACCCTGTGATGGCTTCACCATTCAGCTTTAGAACTCTCAACCTCCCCTGGTTGCTCCCTCTTTGCTCTCACCAACTGGTTTTCTGATCTTTCCTTCTCATTTGCTGAAGAGTTGCATACTTCTCTGCACTCCAAATTTCACTGGCTACCCAGAGGTATCCTCAACAATGTCACTCAATACATAGTCAACTTTGTGAGCAAATAGTGTCCAACACATGAAAGAATAAGCTTTGTGCTATGTATCAACAGAGACAATATATGGCATCAGAATGAAATCTAAGATATTATGAAAACAAGGGTGTTTTTCCTAGGGCATCATGTCATGTATAATCTCAATTTATGAAATAAACACTCTTAATCTATGAATAATCAAGGGTTTAAATTTGTTAACTGTTCCCATATGCTGGGTTTTCATAGTATTTATAAAAGCTTTATTAAACAGCATTCTATATGAATGTGCATAAATATTTTTTAGTAAAGAGTTTGAAACTTCTGGTCTACTGTTGCCCATTTTTTAAAAAGCAAAAAAAGAAAGAATTTTTCCAAGGAAAGTATTTATATGCATAGTACAATGATAACCAAATTACTATTTTTTTTTTTACATGATTCCATTTATAGGAAAAACCTATAGAGATAGAACATAAAATTGTGGTTACCAGGGGTCAGATTTGGGGAGTAGACAGTGACTTCTTCCCAGGCATGTTTTCATTTTTTTCCTTTTTTATTTTACTTTGGGCTCTGGGGTACATGCACACATCCTGCATCCTGCAGGACTGTTGCATAGATACATACATGCAATGGTGGTTTGCTGTCTCCTTCCCCCGCCCAGCCCCTGCCGGTCGCCTACATCAGGCGTTTCTCCTGGTGCTATCCCTCCCCATCCTTCCTGCCCCTCACTGTCCTCCCCTCCCCTCCTCCCCTCCACACCACCTAGCCCAGTGTGTGTTGTTCCCTTCCCTGTGCCCAAGTGTTCTCATTGTTCATTACCCGCCTGTGAGTGAAAACAAAGGGTGTTTGGTTCTCTGTTCTTGCATCAGTTTGCTGAGAATGATGGTTTCTAGATTCATCCATGTCGCTACAAAGGACACCAAGTCGTCGTTTTTTATGGCTGCATAGTATTCCATGGTGTATATGTGCCACATTTTCTTTGTCCGGTCTATCATTGATGGGCATTTGGGTTGGTTCAAGGACTTTCCTATCATAAACAGCACCGCAACAAACATACGTGTGCATGTGTCTTTATAATAGAATGATTTATAATCTTTTGGGTATATACTCAGTAATAGGATAGCTGGGTTAAATGGAATTTCTATTTCTAGTTCCTTGAGGAATCGCCACACTGTCTTCCACAATGGTTGAACTAATTTACACTCCCACCAACAGTGTAAAAGTGTTCCTACTTCTCTGCATCCTCTCCAGCCTCTGTTGCCTCCCGATTTTTTTTTTTATTGTATTTTAGGTTTTGGGGTACATGTGAAGAACATACAATATTGTTGCATAGGTACACACGTGGCAGTGTAATTTGTTGCCTTCCTCCCCTTCACCTATATCTGGCATTTCTCCCCATGCTATCTCACCCCAACTCCCCACCCCCCCCTGTCCCGCCCCTATGTCCCCCCACCCCACCCCCTCGTATAGGGCTCCCCTCCCTGTGTCCCCGTGTTCACAGTGTTCAACACCCGCCTATGAGTGAGAACATGAGGTGTTTGATTTTGTGTTCTTGGGTCAGTTTGCTGAGAATGATGGTTTCCAGGTTCATCCATGTCCCTACAAAGGACACAAACTCATCGTTTTTGATGGCTGCACAATATTCCATGGTGTATATGTGCCACATTTTCCCTGTCCAGTCTATCATTGATGGGCATTTGGGTTGGTTCCAGTTCTTTGCTATTGTAAACTGTGCTGCAATGAACCTTCGTGTGCATGTGTCCTTATAGTAGAACGATTTATAATCCTTTGGATATATACCCAGTAATGGGATTACTGGGTCGAATGGAATGTCTATTTCCAGGTCCTTGAGGAATCGCCACACTGTCTTCCACAATGGTTGAACTAGTTTACACTCCCACCAACAGTGTAAAAGTGTTCCTATTTCTCCACATCCTCTCCAGCATCTGTTGTCTC
>CAUYQU010048996.1:0-14073 GCA_963574635.1 Cheracebus regulus | reverse complement strand
CATTTGCACCCACCCCTTACAAATAACACAAAAACAAAAACAAAAAAAAAAAAAAAAAAAAAAAAAAAAAAAAAAGACTATTCTTTCCCCATATAGCTTAGCAGTATCGCCTTTGTCTGAAATCAAATCACCACATCTGCGTGGATTCACTTCAGGACTCTCTATTCTGTCCCACAGCGCTCTGTTCTATCCTAGCACCAACATCACATTGTCTTACTATCTGATACTGGAAGTCTCACAGCTGTGCTCTTCTGGAAGAATGTCTTGGCTATTCTTGGTGCTTTCCATTGCCATGCCAATTTTAGAATCAACTTACCAATTTCTGCATGCACACACACGCACACACACACATTCCTGCCAGGATTTTGACTGGAATTGCATTGAATTTATAGATTGATTTGGGGAGGATTTACAAGATGGAGCCTTCCAATCCATGAACATTAATTTAGATTATCTTTAAATGTATTTATTTTATTTTTTTGAGGCATGGTCTTACTCTGTCACCCAGGCTGGACTATAGTGGCACAATCATGGCTCACTGCAGCCTCACCTCCTGCGCTCAACTCATCCTCCCACCTCAGCCTCCTACAGGCACACAACACCACACCAGACTAATTTTTGTATTTTTTGTAAAGAGGGGATTTTGCTATGTTGCACAGGCTGGTCTCAAACTCCTGGGCTCAAGTGATCTGCCTGCCTCGGCCTCCCAAAGTATTAGGATTACAGGCATAAGTGACCACGCCTAGCCTAGATATTTTAAAATATTTATCAAAGATGTTTTGTAGTTTTCTGTGTAGTGAGGGAGCTTTCACTGTTTGGTTTAGATTTATTTTTCGGCATTTGATATTTTTATGGTGTATAAATGATGTCCTTTTAATTCCTTTCCCTAATTGTATATTGGTAGAAAAATATTTGATTGGATCCTTTTTTTGTTTGTTTGAGATGGAGTTTCGCTCTGTTGCCAGGCTGGAGTGCAATGGGTGATCTCGGCTCACTGCAGCCTCCACCTCCTGGGTTCAAGTGATTCTCCTGCCTCAGCCTCCCAAGTAGCTGGGATTACAGGCATGTGCCACCACGCCTGGCTAATTTTGTATTTTTAGTAGAGACAGGGCCTCACTGTGTTGCCCAGGCTGGACTCAAACTCTTAGGCTCAAGGAATTCTCCTGCCTCAGCCTCTCTGCTAGCTGGGACCACAGATGTGGTCTACCACGTGCAGCTTAGTAATTCTAATATCGGTGGGGAAAAATTTACCAAGTATTTTTCCTTTATGGTTAGTACTCTCTGTGTCCTGTTTAGGAAATCCTGTTATTCAGGAGGCTGAGGCAGGAGGATTGCTTGAGCCCAGGAGTCCAAGGCCAGCCTGGGCAATGTAGTAAGACCTCATCTCTATTTAAAGGAAAAAAAAAATCTTTGCCGACCCCAGCGACATTTGATTTTTTTATGCTGATTTTGTAGCCAGTGAGCTTACTCAATTTACTTATTTATCCTAATAACGTGTCTGTATATTGTGGGGGATTTGGTCCATGTATCATTATGTCATCTAAATACTGGCAGTTTTATCTCTCTCTTTACAAATCTCACAACGTTTTTTGAGCCTTATTCCCCTGCCTGAGGCCCCCGTGTGGTATCGTGCTGGACAGAGTGTAAGAGTGGGCTTCGCAACTGCCTCCTGATCCTAGCAGAAAGCTTTTAATATTTCACCACCCAACCTAATGGAGTGTGTGTACGTATTTCAGATACTCTTCATAGTACTACTTTTTCAGACATACCTTGCTGATAAGAGAAGGGTCTGAGGGGCTGGGGTAGGGAGTACTGCTTTGAGATCTGGGAACCCCTGGGAGGGGCCTGTTCCTTGCTCAATTTAAAAGCAAAACAGGGTTAGGCACAGTGGCTCATGCCTGTAATCCCAGCACTTTGTGAGGCCGAGAACGACAAATCACTTAAGGCCAGGAGTTCGAGACCAGCCTGGCCAACATGGCGAAACCTCGTCTCTACTAAAAATACAAAAATTAGCCAGGCGTGGTGGTGCGATTTGTAGTCCCAACTACTCCAAAGGCTGCGGCAGGAGAATCACTTGAGCCTGGGAAGTGGAGGTTGCAGTGAGATCACGTGACTGCACTCCAGCCTGGGCAACAGAACGAGACTCTATTTAAAAAAAAAAAAAGCAAAGCAGGAACTGGACCCTGCCTGTAATCCCAGCACTTTGGGAGGCCGAGGTGGGAGAATCACTTGAGCCCAGTAGTTCAGGGCTGCAGTCAGCTAGGATGGCACCACTGCATTCCAGCCTGGGTGACAGAGCAAGACTCCATCTCTTAAAAATAAAAAAAGAAATAAACAAAATGGAGTTGTCTCCAAAGGTGAACACCTCTCTGATGACTCCCTCTACGTCCTCCATCCAAACCTGCTCAGGACGTCTGTCTGGTCTGGGGCTGCTGGGTGTCCCCTTTGGCTCTGGAGCATAGGCTATACCAGTCCATTCCTGTTACTCCTCCAGGAGCTGAGGCCCCGAGCAGGATGGGGACTAGCTTAGGTCCCACAGCAAGTGAGTGGCACACCAAGAACTGGAACTTGAGGTTCCTGGAGCCCAGCTCCACTTTAGCCACTGCACTGAGGTCAAGAGCTGGGAGGTGGCCAGAGGGCAGAGGGAGAGGCATGTGAGTATTTCAGGAACGGGACAACTTTATCCAGGTACTGGACCCAGTGCCCACAGATGTGCATAAACAAGGTAAGTGGAGCCGGGCACAGTGGTTCATGCCTGTGATCCCAGCACTTTGGGAGGCCAAGGCAGGCAGATCACAAGGTCAGGAGAACAAGACCATCCTGATTAACATGGTGAAACCCCATCTCTACTAAAAATACAAAAAATTAGCTGGGTGTGGTGTCACATGCCTATAGTCCCAGCTACTCGCGAGGCTGAGAGAGGGGAATCGCTTTACCCTGGGAGATGGAGGTTGCAATGAGCCGAGATCATGCCACTCCAGCCTGGGTGACAGAGTGAGACTCGGTCTCAAAAAAAAAAAAAAAAAAAAAAAAAGAAGGTAAGTAGATAGCCCCTCCTTCAGCAAGAGAGGAGCAGGGTCCAGGTGGGTGGGAGGCATGTGAGCAGCTGGCCCTCAAATCTAGTCCTGTGCTGTTTGGAAGGAAGATTTAGGGAGAAGTCTCCCCAGGGCAGCATGGAGACTGAGAGTATCAGGGTTTGCTCCGTCCCCACTGAGGCCCTTGAGAGGACTGTAGTGATATGGCTGGGACCCCGGGAACCCAGTGCTCCCAGGAGGAGCCCACGGCCAGAGAGGGCAAGTCCTGGATGCATAAGGAGATGGCACAGAGCTGCACCCACACCAAACCCAGCATGCTTGGCTGTCCAGAAGGACACGGACAGTGGCCCTGTGTATAACCCAGCCTGGTCTCCCCACTTCTCACCACAAACTCCAGGATGACAGAGAGGAAAGGGCTGAGCCAGGGAGGAGGAAATGGAGAGGAAGGACAGGTCAGGAAAGGGAAGACAGTCCTGGGAGGTGGGAGCTAGACAGGTGGTCCAAAGTGTCAGGCCCAGGAGGGACATGGAGGGGAGCTGAGCCCAGGGTGGGGAGGGTGGGGACGGAGCAAATCCAGACCCAGGATGTCAGAGGCAAGCAGCATTCTTCCTCCCTGGCCAGCCCCTCCTCCACTCTGCCCACTGGGAATGTGCGGAATGTGATGAGCCGGTAGGATCGTGACTCCCACTCCACCTGGCACGGCGGCGCACGGTGGGGTGCTATGCCACCCCCACATATCACGGGAGGTTTTCTTGGGGATGGGGTGGGGAAATTTTCAATGGATATAACCCTAATATAGAAACTGTCTGGAGGATCTGGGGGAGGGGTGCCCATCATGTGGGCCAGATGCCAGGGCTGTGGGCATGGCCAGTTGCTTTCTTGCTGAGCTGCTGTGAGTCAGAAGGCACGGGGCCTGGGTTGGTAGTTGGGGGTGTTGGTCGTATTCCCAGTTGCCAGGGAAGCTGGGGCGGCAGGAGAGGGGAAGAGGGAAGCAATACAGAGTGGCAGCTGGCACTCTCCTGGAGGACTGGACACTGCGGTTGCTGGGCAAGGAAGTCCTCTGGGGGCCCCAAAGAATGACTCCGCCCCTGCTGGATTTAAAGTCCCATGGAGCAGACTGGGGCTGCTAGGGTCCTCACTGCAGTGGGCCCAGGGGCTCCTCTGATTCAATGCAGGGCAGTCTCAGGGCGAATGGGGACGCTGTTGTGCGTCCTGTGGCATCCACGCCTGCCCCTCCCTCCTGCAGATGCGTGTGGCCCTCCTCTTTGCACTGCTACATTCATTCCCTTTCCTTGGGTGATGCAGCCCAACTTTGCTGAGGTTTCTCTGTGGCAGGCACTGTGCAAGGTCCTGGGGCTTGAACAGTCAATCAGCTGAGGTCCCTGCCCTCCTGGGGCTGTGTGTCAAGTGGGGACAGAGCCAACAGCCAAGACATGGATGCCTCTGGCTGAATGCTGGCCTGGCAGCCAGAAGGAGGGGAGGGGCAGGAGCAAGGTGTCCAGTGACCCTGAGGCCTGGGACCCAGTCCTGTCCCAGGGATCCACTTTCTGCCCTGAAGATGTCCGTGTCTGAGAAACACTGAAGAACAGAGCAGAGGGAAGGGAGGAAGGGGGGCAGAAGGGTGGACTCGTGGTTTGAGGTTGAGCCTGGTTGGAGCAAGAACAGAGATGGAGAAAACCTCAGCCCCAGGGACCACTGTGCGGCTGCACCTGAGCCTCACTGCGGGCGGCCTGAGCCCAGCGCGGGAGGCCAGCCAGACCTCTCAGGGCCCACTGCCCGCTGGCTCCGCTGCAGAACGGAGGGCAAGGGGCACCATCCCGCATGGCTGCCGTGGGATCCAATCCAGGCAGCAGGCTCCGCCAGCTGCAGGCCTGACCCACAGACACCTGGCCGCCATGACCCACTCTGGTCCTGGCACCCCCGCGGGCCTGCTGAGCGGGGGGAGCCGTGTGAGGTGCCCATCACAGCCACCTCTTCTGGGCCAATTTTGGTTCCCCCTCACACCTAGCACAATGCCCACTGGCACATATGAGTCAAAGATGCTTGGGGAATCAAAATTATGACTCAATAACGAGTGAATAAATAAATGATGGATGGATAAACAAATCCATCAACCAACCAGGTATCCGAAATCCAGCAGCCGGTCCTTTAACAATGGGTGTGCCTGCCACCTGGTGGTGACTGAACTAACTGCAGCCATGGTCAGGGCCAGCATCACCGGTCCCCCAGCTGCAGAAGCCTGGGCTGCCAGGACCAAGGAGGATGCCCGGGTCACCCTGCTTCTCCTCCTGCCTCCCAGCCATGCTGCCTTATTTTCCAGCACACTCAGGCAATTTTCCGTTATGTCTGAAAACCCTCCCAGGTAAGAGATTCCTCCCTCACCTGTGCCCCTCGGAAAATCCTACTTATGCTCTGACCTTTGTTTTCCTCTAGTTCTCTCTTGTCCTCCAGGCAGAAAGAACATGAGAGACTTCCTCCCCTCACTCGGACAGGAAGGTCAGCCGGGAGGAGTCAGGCCTTGGACCCAACCGACAGGAATTCTGTCTGTCCCTCCCTGCCTCTTCCCTGACTTCTAAATATGTTAAGTCGGTTGGTTTGTCCCAGGGTGGTTCATTCACTCCTGCCTCTCAATTCATGTGAAGACACTTGGCCTGCTGGCTCCAGATAGTCCCCTTGGGAGCCCAGGGCCCAGAGCCACACTCTGCCATTCAGAGCAGGACAGCAGTGAGGACCCACCACGGCCAGCAGTGAAGGCAGCTGCTCCCATACAGGGAAATGCCCTGGCCTGGAGACAGGAGATGGCGCTGTGTGGCCTTGAGCAGGTCACAGGCCCCTCTGGTCCACAGTTTCCCCATCTGTGTAACTGGGGGGTGACTCTGGCTCTGGCATTCCGTGGCTCCGCCTCTCCATGTCTGGCTGATGTCCACAGCGTTTCTTCCCTCCTTTCCACAGGTCTGGGTTTCACAGCTGTCCTCATGTCCCCTTGACCTGCTCTCTAGCCCGAGGGCCAGCTGCAGAACATATGGTGGCTTTCAGGTGTCCCTGTGCTTTGTGTCCCTGTAAGGGAGCATCCCAGGTGTGGCGATTTCACTGGTTGCCTATCCCTGACATCCATTCCCCTTCCTTGTTCTAGAACCCCACTTTCATGTAGGGCAGTGGGAGCCTCTGGGTCCTCAAAGGGGAAGCCCGTGAATGATCACAGACTCATCTCCACATGACTCTATCTCCCCTGCTCTATCTGGGGACCCTGTGGCTCAGTCTGGTTGACACATAAAATGTAAGCATCACAGCTGGGTGTGGTGGCACACACTTGTAATTCCAGCACTTTGGGAGGCTAAGGCAGGTGGATCGCCTGAGGTCAGCTTGGCCAACATGCTAAAACTCTGTTTCTACTAAAAATACAAAAATTAGCTGGGAGTGGTGGCACGCACCTGTAATCCCAGCACTGAGGGAGGCCGAGGCAGGAGAACAATACATATATTGTTCATCACAGCAACTAACTCCGGCAAGTACCCACCATCTTCCTGGGAACAAGGCTGTGGGTAGATGCCCCATGCATTAGCAAGGGAAGGAGGAAGGAGGGCCGAGCCTCGAGGGGAAAGGCCTCAGGGATCCCAGGGAAAGGCGGAGAGAAAGGGGCTGACAAAGGAGTGAAATAATGCAGGAAAATGTGCTTTCCGACTGTTCAGCTAAGGAAGTGCTATTCATAGTAAATATCTCCTGGTCATTGCTTTGTCCATAGGGCTGGTCATCGTGGGAGTATGGGAGTGATGGAGAGTCCAGGTGGCTGGGTTGGAGGAGGTCAGGGAAAAGCCGCTACATTCTTGTCCACAGGGAGCCGTGAGTCTGAAAAGGACACACTTGAAGGACAGTGCTCTGGGAATGGGGGGCGGGGCCGGAAGTAACCTTGGAGGGTGAGAGGAAGGGCCATGCAAGCTGGGCTGAGAAGGGGAGAAAGCAGGAGCAGGTCTCACTGGGAGGAGGGCGGGGAGTTGTTCCTAAGTGCTGCTGGAAGTTCATTCCTGTAGCTCAAAGGTCAGCAAACTACAATCCACAAGCTAAATCCAGCTTCTGTAAACAAAACTGTATTTATGCACTGTCTATCACTGCTTTCTTGTTCAGACAGAGATCATGTGGCCTGCAAAGTCTAAAATAATTTCTCTCTGGCCTTTTACAAAGTTTGCTTATCTCTGCTGTAGCTGGTCTGTTGATTCATTCATTGAACAACTGATGGCACCTACTAGGTGCCAGGTCCAGAGTAACCCTGGCTTGAGTCATGGAGGTAAGGGATGTCACCCCTGCCCTCTTAGTCCTTACACTCCAGAGGGAGAGACTGGTGGGTAGGGGCCGTCTGTCTAACCACAGGGGCTTTACCACATAAGTCAAATTTCTGTTGAGTATAACAGTGGCCACACAATCCAATGCACCACTGAAAAGATGAATGAATGAATGAAGGCAATGTGTTAAAAGGCAGGAAAGAGAAAAGCACAGAGGGTCACAGGAGCCCCGAGGCAGGGCTCTCAGTGTGAGGGGCTAGGTGGTGTATTATGGGGGCTTCTTGGTAGTAAGGCTGGTCTCCCAGGACGAAAGGGAGTTAGCCACCTGAAGAAAGGGACCAGACAGCGAGGCGTGCACTCCCAGGGAAATGCAAGGCTCCTGGCAGGACTGGACCCCCAGAGCTGGGCAGAACTATGGGGCTGGAGGCTGCAGGGCTGACGTGCTGCTGGTTTGAGTGTGAAGTTAACAGGAGGCACCAAGGGGCTTCGGGCTGGGGCCTTGTATCGCTGCTCTAGGGGAGCGGATTCTGGCACAGGATGCCTGCATGCCATCGGGGGAGATAGGCTGAGGCCTGGGGCAGGGCAGTGGAATGCAGAGGATGGGGATGGAGGGAAGATTTGAAAGATATGAGAGGCAGGACCAATGATACCTGGGCATTGACCAATGGTGGAGGACGAGAGCCTAGTTGGTTGAATAAACAATAGAGCTGGCACTGAGAATGGAAACAGTGAAGAAGGAGAATAGGGTGAAGACAGCGAGTACAATTCCCGCATGTGGAGTATGAGCCACCTGTGGGACATCAAGTTAGAGTCCTGAAACCAGCAGGACGCACAGCTTAGGACTCAACGGAAAGGCCCGTGCTGAGCTACAGATGTGAAGGCTGTCGGAGTGGAGAGATTGTGCAAGGAACATGTGAACTGAGAGCTGAGACAGAGACAGAAGGGGAACCCAAGGATATCTTGGGGCGCTTGTTAAGCGCCTGGCTGAGGACAGAGCGAGAGCCAGATGCTGTCCCTGTCCTTCAGAGCTTACTGTCCGGTCAGCAAGCGAGGCACGTCAAGAGATCATTTCCACAGAATACAGCAAGTGAGAAAGCAGATGCATGCTTGTGTGGCTCCTGGAATCTGGCCAAAAATGATTTAGCAGAAAGCATTTTGTCTCCCTGCCGAAGGCGAAATGGACAGCACATGACGCTGGTGCCTGCCCAGCCTGTCTTCCCTCTTCTGAGAAGGGAATCTCGGTTTCCCAGCAGAGAACCACTTCTCCACTCTCTGAATGGGTATGAGGAGACTGGCTCCTCCCAGCCTCCCTCCCATGCTGGGAGCAATGATCCCACGTGATCCAGGCTCTGCCACTCCCTTTGAAGACCAAGTAGTTTGGGGACAGGTGTGTGACCCAAAGGCACCCAATGAGACGATCTCAAGGCTGTGCCAGGGACAGAAGCACTTTCATGCTAGGCTTGGTGGGTGAGGATAATACAGACACAGGTTGGGAGAGGGGGAGAGACAGTGTGGACGTGGTGACACTGTTTGAGCTCTTCAAAGTGAACTCTACCCTGGCCCTGGCTGGCAGAAGTGGTGAGTCCCTTCACCCTCTGGTGACCAACGTTTTGAAACGCCAATGTAGGACACAGCTATACCAAACAAAACATGAAAAGCATAATAATATCCGGGCCTGATGGCTCACAATTGTAATCCCAGCAGTTTGGGAGGCCGAGGCGGGAGGTTCACCTGAGGTCAGGAGTTCAAGACCAGCTTGGCCAGCATGGTGAAACCCCATCTCCACTAAAAATACAAAAAAAAAAAAAAAAAAAAAGGCTGGATGTGGTGGCCCATGCCTGTAATCCTAGATACTTGGGAGGCTGAGGCAGGAGAATCACTTGAACCCAGGAGGCAGAGGTTGTGGTAAGCTGAGATCGTGCCACTGCACTCCAGCCTGGGCAACAAGAGTGAAACTCCATCTCAAAAAAAAAAAAAAGAAAAAGAAAAAAGAAGCATAATAATATTGTATGTCATATATACACAGTTTATTACTTTAATGTAAAAATATGAACATAGGTGCTTATTTGAAATTCTATGTTATTCTCTATTATTTACTTTTCTGGTCCATAAATACTGTTATTTAAACAAAACAGCAATAGGACTAAAGGAGGCAATTAGTACTAATTATTAGTGGGACAATTAAACAAATGATTCGTGTGAATAAACACTATTTTTCTAAAGTCTCTTTCTGTCCATTTAACATTTTTCTTATTTTTTGAGATGGACTCTTGCTCTGTTGCCCAGGCTGGAGTGCAGTGGTGCAATTTTGGCTCACTGCAACCTCTGCCTCCCAGGTTCAAGCGATTCTCCTGCCTCGGCCTCTCGAGTAGCTGGGACTACAGGTGCCCACCATTATGCCTGGCTAATTTTTGTATTTGAGTAGAGACAGGATTTCACCATGTTGGCCAGGCTGGTCTTGAACTCCTGACCTCAGGTGATCCACCCTCCTTGGCCTCCCAAAGTGCTAGGATTACAAGCATGAGCCACCCCACCCAGCCTTATTTTAACTCTTTTTAAAACTCTTTACTAGGTATTTAAATTCTATAGGCTATACCACTGTGTTTTTTTTTTTTTCTTTCCTTCTTTTTTTTTTAAGATGGAGTCTTGCTCTGTCGCTCAGGCTGGAGTACAGTGGCTTGATCTTAGCTCACTGCAACCTCCACCTCCTGGGTTCAAGCGATTCTCCTGCCTCAGCCTCCCAAGTAGCTGGGACTACAGGCATATACCACCACGCCCAGCTGACTTTTTTATTTTTTAATAGAGGCAGGGTTTCACCATATTGGCCAGGGTAGTCTTGAACTCCTGACATCATGATCTGCCCACCTTGGCCTCCCAAAGTGCTGGGATCACAGGCGTGAGCCACCGTGCCCAGCCACTACTGTGTATTCTTAAGATACCTACATGAAAGATTTTGTAAAAGGAGAACACAAATACAATAGGACTGATTAAATAGATATTACCTATATTTAATTTTTTTAAAAACAGCAATGACATGTTTTGTTTTGTTTTGAGACAGGGTCTTGCTCTGTCACCCAGGCTGGAGTGCTGTGGCATAATCACTGCTCACTGCAGCCCCTATCTCCCAGGCTCAAGCAATCCTCCCACTTCAGCCGTCTGAGTAGCTGGGACTACAGGTATGGACCACCATGGCCAGCTAATTTTTTTTATTTTTTAGTAGAGACAAGGTCTCATTATATTGCCTAGGCTGTTCTTGAACTCCTGGGCTTAAGAAATCCTCCTGCCTTGGTCTCCCACAGTTGCTGCGATTATAGTGAGCCACTGTGCCTGGTCACTGACATGTTTCTTTGTGTCCCATGCCATAGTAAGTTCATCTGACTCTTCCTGTTTTCTATTCTGGTAACACTCCTCCTCACTGCCTGCAGCCTTTGGGACATGCTTTATTTCCTTTGGATAGTGAGACAACTGTAGACAGTCAAATGCAAAATCCAGCTAGACCTGCAGTTCTACCGTCATCAAGCCTGTATTACACTGATTCCTCTTGTCATTCAATGTGATGATATCAAACTCAATATCCCTCAACGAAAACCTTTGAGCCTGGAATTGTTAGAATTTTATACTAACTAGGCACAGCAGGTTTTTAGCCTTGTAGAAATTAGTGTATAGCTCTTCAAAAATGTCCATCTACTTTTTTTTTTTTTTAATATTGAATCTGGCTCTATTGCCCAGGCTGGAGTGCAGTGGTGTGATCTCGGCTCACTGAAACCTCTACCTCCCAGGTTCAAGTGATTCTCCTGCCTCAGCCTCCCCAGTAGCTGGGACTACAGGCAAGTGCCACCATGCCCAGTTAATTTTTGTATTTTTAGTAGAGACGGGGTTTTACCATGTTGGCCAGTCTGGTCTCGAACTCTTGACTTCAGGTGATCCACCTGCCTCAGCCTCCCAAAGTGCTGGGATTCCAGGCATGAGGCACTGCGCCCGGCCCACAAACATCCATCCGCTTTGTGTCTACAGGCTTGTTTTGGTGGACCAGCAATGTGTTTATCAATCAGGCCCTTTGCATCTTATATCCATAACATATAAATCTATCTTACAGACCATCCATGTCTAAAATGTCTGTCATTTTAAAATGCTTGGAAGTACCTTAGATATCATTAGAAGTTGAACTCTTCTTTCTAAGAGAAAATGCTTTTAAATCCCAGAAATAGTTCAAACTTTTGAAATCAAAGTTGGATTCCGAATAACTTACAGTTTTAGTAAAGAAATTAAGAAAACCCTATTTAATTTGGCTGTTTTTCTGGTGGCTCTTTTTTTTTTTTTTTCTCTCTTAGATCTGAAGCAGTCTTATTTCCAAAATATAAGTCACTGTGTTTTACTGTATGACTTTTCTGTCACAACCTACCCGTGGCGTGGAACATCTCTGATGCAGTCAGTTCATCCTCACGGCCTTTCCACAGAACATCAGACAGGTTTGGAGAAGTACACATTTCTCCACTACTGTAATCCCTTTCTCCATTTGCATTCGTAATCCTTAATGTGTTTCCAAATTAGAAAATTCTTTTTATCTCACCCTTTCAGAATGTGATTTAACAGCAGGTCAAGATTTTAACATCTTTGCCATGGATAGTAATAATGAGGAGCAATTTTGGAGGCACATGTCTAAGCTGTCTCCTTCCATTTATATAAAGTAAAAAATTTGGCCAGGCATGGTAGATTACACGCATGTAATCCCAGCACTCTTGGAGGCTGAGGCAGGAAGATCTCCTGAAGTCAGGAGTTCAAAACCAGCCTGGCCAACATGGTGAAACCCCATCTTTACTAAAAATACATAAATTAGACTGGCATGGTGGCAGGCACCTGTAATTCTAGCTACTCAAGAGGTCAAGGCAGGCACCTGTAATCCCAAAATTTTGGGAGGCCGAGGCAAGCAGATCACTTGAAGTCAGGAGTTCGAGACCAGCCTGACCAACATAGAGAAACCCCATCTCTACTAAAAATACAAAATTAGCTGGTCATGTTGGTGTATGCCTATAATCCCAGCTACTCAGGAGAATTGCTTGGACCCAGGAGGCGGAGTTTGTGGTGAGCCAAGATCATGCCATTGCAATCCAGCCTGGGCAACAAGAGCAAAACTTCGTCTCAAAAAAAAAAAATTACTAATTTTCTGCACACTTTAAGGAAACGGAAAAGTGACCCCAAACTTCCAATATGAGATCAGGCATGGTGGCTCACACCTACAATGCCAGCACTTTAGGAGGCTGAGGTGGGCAGATGGCCTGAGGTCAGGAGTTTGAGACCAGCTTTGCCAACATGATGAAACCTCTTTTTTACTAAAAATACAAAAATTACCTGGGTGTGGTGGCACGTGCCTGTAATCTCACAGCTACTTGGGAGGCTGAGGCAGGAGAATCACTTGAAACTGGGAGGTGGAGTTTGCACTGAGCTGAGATCACGCCACTGCCCTCCAGCCTGGGCAACAGAGGGAGACTCTGTTTCAAAAAACAAAGAGACAAAAAACAAACAAACAAAAAAACTTCCATTATGAAAGCCTCAATATCATAGTCAGTAAATCATGCCTCTTTTCGTGGCATTGTATACAGGTATGCAGGATTTAGCAGGTGAGATCTTTTTTATTTTCTGGTAAGAAGTTAATAGACTGAATGATATTTGCTAGAATTTACATTTGCCCTGTCTGCTGACTATGCAAGATGAGATGAGCCAGATTTAGTTTATATTTGGATAAGATATCAACAATCTGACTTTCTGACGAATTTTTTTGCCCACAGACCGGGAGATTCCCGGCAGAGGAGCCACACGGGTCGCCAGCGCGACTCTTTTGGCCGGCGCAGCTGTTTTGCCAGTGCCCCAGTGTGGCGCTTCCCGGTGCGGAGTGTATGGATGGACAGACTCGGCTGGTCCCATCCCCACAAGGAAAACAGCAATTGGAAGCGCTGAGGACAGAGTTTCACAGCAAGCACAGCGAACCCCGGAAGGTCCGGCTCTGTGGGGAAGGGGCGTCCGCCAAAGGAAAACTAAGAAACAGAAAAACTTCATCACTGGGCGGAGAGAGATCCAAGATGGCCGATTAGCAACAGCTCAGGATTGCAGCTCCCAGTGAAAGTGCAGAGAGCGAGCGGATGCCACAATTGCAGATGAATTTTTGATGCCCACAGACTGGGAGATTCCCGGCAAGGGAGCCACACGGGTCGCCAGCGCGACTCTTTTGGCCGGCGCGGCACTTCTCGGTGCGGAGTGTACAGGACTGGTTGCCCTTTTAGTCGGGCTCGGCTGAGCCCATCCCCACAAGGAGAACAGCAATTGGAAGCACTGAGGACTGAGAGCAAGCACAGCTGAACCTGAGAAGGCCCAGCTCTGTGGGGAAGGGGCATCCGCTGAAGGAAAACTAAGAAACAGAAAAAAATTTCATAACCAACAAGCCGGACGTCCACTCAGAGACCCAATCTGAAAGTCGGCAATTACAAAGACGACAGGTGGATAAATCCACAAAAATGGGAAGGAATCAGTGCAAAAAGGCTGAGAACACCTGAAATCAGACTGCCTTTCCTCCTACAGGGGATCGCAGCTCCTCATCAGCAAGAGAACAAGGCCTGACGGAGTATGAGTGTGAGGAACTCACAGAATCAGGCTTCAGAAGGTGGATAATAAGAAACTTCTGTGAGCTAAAAGAACATGTTCTAACCCAATGCAAAGAAACTAAGAACCTTGAAAGAAGATTTAACGAAATGCTAACGAGAATGGAC
>CAUYQU010048993.1:0-13738 GCA_963574635.1 Cheracebus regulus | reverse complement strand
AGCATGGGGAGAAATGCCAGATATAGGTGAAGGGGAGGAAGGCAACAAATTACACTGCCACGTGTGTACCTATGCAACAATATTGTATGTTCTTCACATGTACCCCAAAACCTAAAATGCAATAAAAAAAAAAAAAGAAGTCAGGGGCTCAGAGGACTCAAGTGAGTACTGCACACTGATCCCTAGAATTGTCAATTTCTCTTGATAGTGATATTTTTCAGGTCCCGTTTCTGACACTGTCTTTGTTAAACTAAATCATAGAGAGGGACTCTCTAAAAAGAAAATGATGTTTATTTGAGAATAGAGCATTGCAGTGGGAATATGCATGCAATGGTAAAGTGTGCATGTGTTCAGAAAGGTAAAGGAAAACAAAGGTTTTTAAAGAAAAAATGAGAAGGATAATTCTCATTTTTTAAACATAATTTTTAAAAACAATTATCCTTGACTACAAAGATCAATAACAAGGGTGATTCCAGTTCAAGGCTGGACAGACAGTTGTTGGGCAAATGCTCTTGAAGAAGTATCTTTTTGTGTAAGGTTATAAAGGTCTTGGTACAAGACTGAGTTTCTTGCAGAGTATTTTGTGAAAGTTTTCCTTAACAGGCATACAAATGTGAGAAATCTCTCTTCTTAGCCATCTCTGATATCATCAGGGTTTTTTCGCATTAGTGACACCATATTGATTCTGAAAACTTTCATGGGGGTTTAACTTTTTTTTTCTTCCTAGTTTTTATAGTAAAAAGCTGGAAGAAGAAAAAAGAGGTCATCAATTTTTTTCCTTTCTTAGGAAAGAAAAACTTAGGTCATTAATTTTTTTTCACTTTATTCTGAGTAAAGGTTAAATTTCCTTCTAAGTACAGTTTTATAACTTATAAAATTTATGAATTTTGATATATTGTATTTTCATTTTCATTCGCTTCAAAATATTTTAAAATTTTTACTTGTTCTTTCTATTATACTTTGGCTTACGGATTATTGAATGTGAGTTGTTTTCTTTCAGGTACCTGTTTGTTATTGATTTTTTGTTTACTTATGCCTGTGGAATTTTAATCCTCGAAAAAGTTGTTTTTGAACTTGTTTTGTGGTCCAGCATGTGATCGTGTTTGTGTTCCACGTGTACTTGCAAAGAATGTGTATTCTTCTGTTGATAGGTACAGGGTTCCATTAATATCAGTTAAATGCTCAAGATGGTATGGTTCATGTTTCTATATTCTTGTTGATTTAATTGTGGACTCATCTACTTCTTTTGCTTTTCTTAGTTCTTGCTTCATGTATTTTCAAGCTCTGTTATTTGGTGATTTGATGCACATACACATTTAGAGATGTTATGTATTACAGACAAATTGGCTCTTTTATTATGAAATGTCTTTCTTGATTTCTTTTAACATTCTTGTTTTGAAGTCTACTTTGCTGATATTAATATAACTGCTCTAGCTTTCTTAGAATTAGTGTTTGCATGGTGTATCTTCTCCCATCCTTTTCTTTTGACTAATCTGTGTCTTTCATACATAAAGTGATCAAGTTTCTTACAGACAGCATAGTGTTGTCTCTTTCTAAATCAAGTATAACAATCTCTGTTTTTTAATTTGAATGTTTAGACAATTTGCACTTAATATAACCAACAATATGGTTAGATTTAAGTCTTTTGAGTGTACTAAGTAATATTTATTTTCTATTTGTTCCATTCTTTCTTTTTTCTTGCTATTTCTTGAATAAAGCATGCATTTTTTTAACATTATATATTCTCTGTTGTCTTAATAGTTATACCTCTTCTTTGATTTGTCTTTTAGGGCTTCCTTTGTGTTTTACAATATACAACTTTAACATAGCACACTCTATCCTCAAATAATGTTATAACATATTGCATGTAATGTAAGAACCAGTAATCCCCCCTTATCTGAGGTTACACTTTCTGCAGTTTCAGTTACCCTTGGTCAGCTGTAGCCCAAAAATATTAAGTGGAATATTTCAGAAATAAACAACTTGCAAGTTTTAAATTGTACACTGTTCTGAGTAGCATGGTGAAATCTCTCACCATCCTGCTTTATCCCTTTCAGGATATGAATAATCCCTTTGTTCAATGTACCCGAACAGAATATGCAACTCACCTGCTAGTCACTTAGTAGCCTTTTCAGTTATCAGGTTGACTGTTGCAGTATCACAGGGCTTGTGTTCAAGGAACCCTTATTTTACTTAATCATGGCCCCAAAGCACAAGAGTAGTGATGCTGGCATATTGTTATAACTGTTCTATTTTATTATTATTGTTGTTAATTTCTTACTGTGCCTAATTTATAAATTAAACCTTATCATAGGCATGTATGTGTAAGAAAACAACATGATAGAAATATAAGGTTTGGTACTATCTGCAGTTTCAGGCATCCACTGGGGGTGTTGGAATACATCCCACTCAGATAAGGGATGGCTACTGCACTTTCATTTTCCCCATCTCACCCTCTGTGCTATTGCTTTAATATCTTTTCCTTATACAAGTGTTAGAGGTCCTAAAATGCACTGTTATTATTTTGGCTTTCAGTGGTTTTCTTTTAAAGAAATCTTAAAAATGAGAATATTACCTTTTATATGTATTCACATATTTACCGTTTTCAGTGCTGTTTGTTTATTTGGCAAATCTTAGTTTTCATCTGTTACCATGTTCCTTCAACCTGAAGCACTTTCTTTAACATGTTCTGCAGTGCTGGTTTGATGGCAAAAATTGGTTTTTGTTTGTTTGAAAAACATTTTATTTTGCCTTCATGTTCCAAAGATATTTTCTCTAGAGAGAGAATTCTAAGTGGACCTTCCCTCCCCGACCTTTTGGCACCACAAAGATGCAATTCCAAGTTGTTTTGCACTGTTTCTAGAATGAAGTCTGTAGTCATTCTTATCTTTGGTCCCCTGTGTGTAATATGTCTTTTGACTCTGTATTATATTTTTCACTTTGCCACTATTTTTCTCAGCAATTTATTAATGTGCTTTAATGTAGTTTTTGTGTTTGTATTTATTTTATTCGGGGTTTGTTGAGATATTAGAATCTGTGTATTAAATTTGGACAAAATTTAGCCATTAAATTTTTTTTTCTCTACCTGCTTGCCTTTTGGGACTCCAGTTTTACATATGTTAGATCACTCAATATTGTTTTGTTCCATACCTTACTGATGGTCTTTTTTTTTTTTTTTTGAGATGGAGTCTTGCTCTGCCACCCAGGCTGGAGTGCAGTGGTACAATCTCAGTGCATTGCAGCCTCTGTCTCCCTGGCTCAAGCAAGTCTCCTACCTTAGCCTCCCAGGTAGCTGGGATTACAGACATGCACCACCACACCTGGGTAATTTTTGTATTTTTAGTAGATATGGGATTTCACCATGTTGGCCAGGCTGGTCTTGAACTTCTGACCTCAAGTGATCTGCCTGCCTCTGCCTCCCAAAGTGCTGGGATTACAGGCATGAGCCACCACACCTGGACTTGATGCTCTATTCTTTTTTCTTTTAAGTCTTTCTTCTCTGGGTGCTTTAGTTTGGATAATTTTTATTGCTATGTATTCCAGTTTACTAAGCTTTCTTCTATAGTGTCTATTTTCCTGCTAATCCCCTTTAGTAAATTGTCAATTTTGCTTCCCTTGAGTTCTCCATAATATGTTTCATTTCTCTACTTATTATGTAATGGTTTAAGTCTGGAAACATGTATAAGCTATTTTGAAATCCCAGGTTGCTAATTTCATTGTATCTGTTATTTCTTGGCTGTTTTATGTTGGCTATTTATTTTTCTATTTGTTTTGGGTCACATTTTTATGTTTCTTAGCATGTCTGGTAACTTATGATTGCATGCTGAACTTTTGAATGTTTTCTTAAGTTTCTGGATTTTGTTGTTTTCCTTTAAGGAGTATTGGCATTTGTTTTCTAGCTTTGGTCCTGACTCTGAGAGAAGCAAGGTTCTCAGTGTCTTGAAGTGCTCAGTCTCATAGCTTTGTTATGATGGGTGTAGCATAGCCTTTGTGCTAAGGCAGAAATGTTCAATGTGGTCTCTGCATTCTGGATGATCAGAATTCAAGTGTTGCACAGCCATGTGTGAATTCTGATATTTGTGCTTTTTAGTTATTCTTTGCCTGGTCTTATGAGCTTTTACTCTGCCCACAAAGCTTTGTGTTCAGCAACAGAGACAAGAGGACTTCTATGTAGCTTTCTAGAGTTCTTTATTCATGTGGCTACTTCTCTGCTGTTCTTCCCTGCAGATTCTAGACACCTCTATCTCCCTAAACTCAGATCTGCCCCGCTCAACTCAGTGAAGCTTCCATGTTCTACTTCTGTTGTTACCCTTTCCTGTGCTGAGGTCTAAAAAGTGCCTCCAGGTTGAAAGCTGTTGTGCTTAATGGGCTCACCTCATTTGTTTACCTTCTCTTAGCAGTCGGAGTTCTTTAAGACCTGATGTTCAATGTCTGAAGTAGCTATTTCATGTGTTTTGCCATTTTTTAAATTTTTTAATGGGGTGGAGATGGGGCACACACAATACCAGTTACTCTACTATGACCAAAGTGAAAGTCAAAAGTGTGGGTTTTAGGATCTAACACATGAGTTTAGATTTTGACTGTAGTTTAGATTACTTGCTGTGTGACCTTGGGCAGATCACTCAGCCTCCATAAATCTCTATTTTCTCATATATAAAATGGTTCACATCATCTGCCTCTGAGTTATTTTGGAGATAAAAATGACATCATGTATCTAAAGTTCATCACATAGTTCCTGGTACCAAGTAGGTGTTCAATAAATGAAAAACAGTATTGTGAATAATTACACAGTCCTTAGGCTTTTGCAAGTTGCTTCAATAGCTAAAATACCAGAAATGAAGATCCTAGGAGATTGACATCTCTGTGCAGCCCTAACTGGCCTTTCAAGTGATGAATTGTAGTACTTTCAAATATTTAAACAGGTTTGGGGGCTCTACATTATAAGTTATTAAGTTTCTATTGAGTGTCTGTTAGCTGATTTTAACATCCTGCTGCTGACCTGTTCAAAGCCTGGAGTCTTTTCAGTTAGCCCCAAGGAGCCTGTGGGTGAAATCCAAGGTGTTGCCACTGAACGTTTGCCACTGGAATCTCATTCCAAGGAATGAGGGGGCCTCCCCATTCTTCCCACAAGATCCTTCAATTTTCTAGGAAATCAGAGTCTTTCACTGGTAACTGGCCTTGGATCAGGGTTAATGTGGGTACTGATCTCTGGAAGCCAGGCCCTGGTGGATGCATGATTCCCCCAGTGTCTGAACTCCCAGGGCTGTCTCTGAGGAGATGATGAGCTCCAGGTAATTTCCCATTCACTCTAGGTTACCTTTAAAGAGGGAAAAATTATCCACAAATCCTCTTTATCTTAGTTCAGTGTTTCTAGAAAAGACCGACTTGACATTTAAGGTTGTAGGAAAAGGGGAAAAATACAAATATGAGAGTTACGTAATATTCAGCTGAAACCATAGGATGGAGAAATGCTGGGAAACTCACATTTAGGAGCCTGCTAATGTCCCCCAAAATAAAACCAGGTGAGTAAAGAAGAGAAGACCAATACCCCATCCTCCTGCTGGGAAATGTTTTTGTGCACCACTGACATGCCCTTGTGTTTTAGGGGAATGGAGGAGCTGGGTTTTGGCGCTGTGTCCTCCACATGCCTGGCAACCTCCATTAAGCACTGAGGCTCTCACATCTTCTTACAAACATTTTTGACATTTTAGCCTTGCTGACTCTTCCCTTTGGTCATCCATTGTTTGCTTGCAAAACAGATCCTTTTAGGCTAAAGAAATTTGCCTCCTCACACTACTCTTTCTTGCACTTTTGGGTATCTGCATCTCAATTTCCAACAGATGGTGAGATACATGCTATGAATGAGTGATACAGGGTGATTCAGCCTGGAGTTGAACAAGTTGCTTTTGATCTATGACAAACCACTTGGCTGGTGGACAGGATGTCACATTACTTTGAGGCTGAGGACCAGGGTCTGACTGCTCTGGGATCTGGAGAGGAGTCTTTGGTCCAGACTCTGAGAGAAGCAAGATTCTCAGTGTCTTGAAGTACTCAGTCTCAAAGCAAGGAGTAAATCACATCTATGATACCCACATCAGAGGACCGAGAGCAGACACCAGGCCTGGTCTGTGTTCTTAGAAACACAGTGCCATTCATTTAAACTGTGTTGTCACCCACATCATAATATTTTTCTTAGGTGAATTTCCTAGAAGTGATTCCATCAAATCAAATGGTTTTGATGTTCTATTGCCAGATTTCCTGGATTCCAACCTTGACATTACCATTTGTAAACTATGTGACCATAGGCAGAACACTTCGCCTGTCTAGGCCTCAGTTTCCTCATCTGTAAAACGGGGATAACAATAGTACCCACCTCCTAGGGTTGTTCAGAGAATTTAAAGCACTTATCATACTGTATTAGAAGCTACTATTATTGTTTTTGAAATTGTTATGATTATTGTAATCTGAATGTTTTCAAGTAAAGTTGTGTCAATTTATGTGCCCACAAACAGGCGTGAGAGCACCTCCTCACAACCTCAGAGATAAATAGGAAACAGAAGAGTTAATTCCTTGTCTCAGATCTGTTTGTGACTGCTATGGTTTGAAAGTCTGTCTCCTCCAAAACTCATATTGAAACTTAATCTCCTGTGTAGTGGTATTGAGAAGTGGGGCCTTTAAGAGGTGATTGGGTCATTGATTAATAGATTAATGGGTTAACATGGGAGCAAGATTGGTGGCTTTCTAAAAAGAGAAAGAGAGACCTGGGCTAGCATCTCAGCCCCCTCACCATGTGATGCCCTGTGCCACCTTGGGACTCTGCAGAGCATCCCCACCAGCAAGAATGCCCTCACTAAATGCAACCCCTTGATCTTGGATTTCTCAGCTTTTATAACTCTAAGGAATAAATCCATTTTCTTTATAAATTACCTATTTTCGGATGTTTTGTCATAAGCAACAGAAAATGGATTAAGTGACTCAATGTGCCATTTTGCATGCATCTTTTTTCCCTCACTCTGTCTCAGTTTTCTCATTTTTAAAGAGGGCTCTGGTGCTATATGACCACTGAAGCTGCTTCCAGGCCAATAAATTTGTGAATAGAAATGGCCAGAAATGATGTGCTCCTTTAAACAGGACAAAACATTCCTTTAACCATCTTACTGACTTTTTCAATTAGTTCAGCAAGACTTCTTTCATAGACAAATCAAAGATTTGGGATACCTTCTGAGGTAGTTAGACTTCCTGCATTCACTTGTTCTTTAAAGTGTTCATTGGAAACCATGATGTGCTAGGCACTATGGTAGGATTGGGGATATAGGAATTCATTCATTTATTGATATATTCATCCAACCAATAGATATCTTGGACTTTGTCTATGTCAAACACTTTTGTGAGCACTAAGAATATAGCCATGAAAAATCAGGCAAAGATTTAGCCCTCCTGGGGCATTCCAGAGAGGGAGGTGGCTAATAAATGGGCCAACAATAACAGGTTGATTTCAGACAGTAATTACGTGCCTGAAGGAAATAAACAAAGACCTTGTGTAAGAGAAGGGCCTGGGGCTGTGGGTGGATAAGTGGAGTGGGGGTGAGGGGACAGCAAAGTATAATAGGATAAGGTAACATATGAGAAGAGGCCTGGATAGTGGAAAGAGCTGGCCACATGGAAACCTGGGGCACAGAGCTCCCAGCGAGGGGCACATTAAAGACACAATCCTACAATAACCAAAACAGCATGGTATTTGTTTAAAAAAAAAACAGGCACATAGACCAATGGAACAGAATAGAGAGCTGAGAAATAAGGTCACACATCTACAACCACCTGATCTTTGATAAAGCTGACAAATATAAGCAATGGGGAAAAGCCTCCTCTATTAGTCTGTTTTCACACTGCTGTAAAGAACTACCTGAGACTGGGTAATTTATGAAGAAAAGAGGTTTAATTGACTCACAGCTCCACAGGCTTACCAGAAAGCATGACTGGGAGGCCTCAGGAAACTTACAATCATGGCACAGGTGAAGGGGAAGCAAGCACATCTTACCATGGCGGAACAGGAGAGAGAATGAAGAGGGAAGTGCTACACACTTTTAAACAACCGAATCTTGTGAGAACTCACTATCATGAGAAGAGCAAAGGGGTAATCTGCCTCCAGGACTCAATTACCTCCCACTAGATCCCTCCTGTGACAAGTGAGGATTACAACTGGACATGAGATTTGGGTGGGGATATAGAGCCAAACCATATCAACTCTCTATTCGATGAATGATGCTGGGGTCACTGGCTGGCCACAGGCAGAAGATTGAAGCTGGACCCCTTCCCTACACCGTATAAAAAATCAACTCAAGATGAATTAAAGACTTAAATGTAAAACCCGAAACTTAAAAAATCCTGGAAGGCAACCTAGGCAATACCATCCTGGACATAAGAATGGGCAAGATTTCATGACAAAGACACCAAAAGCAATCACAACAATGGCCAAAATTGACAAGTGGGATCTAATTAAACTTAAGAGCTTCTGCATCGCAAAAGAAACTATCAACAACAGAGTCAACAGACAACCTCCAGAAGGGGAGAAAATATTTGCATGCTACGCATCTGATAAAGGTTTAATATCCAGCATCTATAGGGAGCTTAAACAAATTTACAAGAGAAGAACAAACAACCCCATTAAAAACTGGACAAAGGACATGAACAGTTACATTTCAAAAGAAGACATACATGTCGCGAACAAACATATGCAAAAAAGCTCAATATCGATGATCATTAGAGAAATGCAAGTCAAAACCACAATAAGATACCACGTCACATCAGTCAGAATGGATATTAAAAGTCTAAAAATAACAGTTGCTGGTAAGATTGTGGAGAAAAGGGAATGCTTATGCACTATTGGCGGGAGTGTAAATTAGTTCAACCATTGTGGAAGACAGTGTGATGATTCCTCAAAGAGCTAAAAGCAGAAATACCATGTGACCCAGCAATCTCATCACTGGTGTTATGGGATCATTGGTGTGTTTTTTCACCAGCCAGAAGCCTCTATAGTCAGTGGTGCCTTTGCCTGAGTTTTGCTGTGGCCCACTGGGTCATTCTGCTCACTTGGCCTGGCTGGCTTCTTGGCTCCCACTACTGGCCTGGATCTTATGTCTTCAAGGGCAAGCCTGGTGCAGAGTGGTGAGGGGTGTGAGTGAGCATGGGGTTCGGCCATTGCACACTGCTAACTGCAGTGGGGTGGGCAGCTGCAGGCACCGACACATGCGCCAGATCCCTGCAAGACTGTGGCTGGGCCAGGTGTACTATAAGCAGCTTCCACAGCTGACTAGGGGCAGCACAGTGGTGCCCAGAAACTTGGAGATGCCAGGTCCCACAGAGCCCAAAGAGGGAGTCACGGTACTGGCGTAGGGAGCTCATAGGTCTGGGATTTCCAAAGGGCCACAGCTCTTCTCTCCTTCTTGTCACCCACAACATGGGAGGCAAGGGTCATGTTTCAGCCCTATTTATGTTACAGCTCTTCTAGTCCTGCCATTCAGTAGGTCCCGTGTTCTTGTCCTGTGTTCAGGAAGAATGAGATATGCAGACAAGTGGAGGGTGAGCAAGATGAAGAGGAGCTTTATTGAACAATTAGCTTAGAGGAGACCTGCAGTGGGCAGCTCCTCTCCATAGCCAAGGTGTCCCAACAAGTGTCCAGCTCTCAGCAGAGAGGGTAGTTCCTCCCTGCAGCTGGTTGTCCTGCCATCTTCTTGAGTCTGGCTGAGTCCAGGGCTTTTATGGGCTTCAGCGGGGAGGAAGTGCACACTGACTGGTCCATGGGTGGCCATGGGCAGGCCTGGAAAAGGCACCACAAGTTCCCACTCTACTCGGCAGGATTGGCAGCCTGGCCCTCAGGCTTCAGGCCCTTCCTGGCTTGAAGGTGGGGCTTCACCAGGGAACCGCCCCCTTCTGCCCAGGAACTTGTCTGCCTCCTGCTGCCGTTCATGGTGCCCAGGCTGTTTGTGCCAAGGGTACCTGCAGGCCAGTGCTGAGCTGCCTTCATCCCCGCCTCGGCCTCCCTCCCATGCTTGTTGATGCCCAAAGTCTGGAGGAGGCTGGCATGTCAGTGCTGCCCCAAGTGTGTGTATACCCAGGAGGGTTGCAACAGTGCCAAGGCTTGTCCTCAACTTTGTTTCATGATTGGAGTGGGTGCTGACAAGGGGAGAGGCCAGGCAGTGGGAGCAGATACCTCCAAGCCGGAAGGGATAACAGAGGGCCTTCCTGAGCCCCCAAGAATGTAGAGATGCCTGGGTCTGAAGCTGCAACTTGGGTGGCTGCAGCCATGTCCAGGAGGGCATGGGTCCCATCTGCTCCCAGCTCCTGCTGGATCCGTGGAGTGTGGCACCACCCCAGGCCCAGCTCCTCCTTGGGGCCCCTCTCTGCTCACCCCTCTGTGCCCAGCCATGCTGTTCCCCCACTGGTGGGTGACTTGGCCTGGCTGGATCATAGTGGCTCCAAGGGCAGGAGGTGAGTTGCAGGTGGTGTCACAAACAAACCCAATGTTTTTAGGCCCCCAGCATGGAACGGGGAGCGAGGTTTAGGCTGTGGCAAGGGCTCCGGGCCTGGGAAAGGGACCTGCCTGGCCATGCAAGGGTGGGGTGTTGCAGTTGGCTACCTTGGGGATGCAAGGTAAAGGGGATCCACCACTGCCACTGCTGCTCCTGAAGCTGTTCCTGCCATTGCCACTCACATCTCTATACTGCAGCTGGTGTGATGGCAGCAGCCACTCCAGATGGCTAGCTGCTGCCGTCAGTGGGTGTATACTTAGAGGAATATAAATCATTCTACCATAAAGACTCATGGGCATGAATGTTCATTGCAGCACTATTCAAAATATCAAAGACATGGAATCAACCTAAATGCCCATCAGTGACAGATTGAATAAATTAAACGTGGTACACAGACACCATGAAATACTATGCAGCCATAAAAAGAATTGAGATCACATCTTTTGCATAGACATGGATGAAGCTGGAGGCTGTTATCCTTAGCAAACTAATGCAGGAGTAGAAAACCAAATATCGCATGTTCTCACTTTTAAGTGGGAGCTAAATGATAAGAACTTATGAACACAAAGAAGGAAACAATAGATACTGGGGTCTACTGGAGGGTGGAGGGTGGAAGGAGGGAGAGGAGCAGAAAAGATAACTATTGGGTATGGGCTTAATATCTGGGTGAGGAAATAATCTGTACAATAAACCCCCATGACATGAGCTTACCTATGTAACAATGTAAGGTATTATTACACACATGTACCACTGTACCTAAAATAAAAGTTAAAAAAAAAATAAAGACACAGTCCTGGAGGTAGGGTTTAAAAGAAAGTCTTGGAAGATAATTTAACGCAGGAGAATAATCAAGAGTTAGCTCTGTAATGGGAGGCTGCACAGGGGAGTGATTAAAAGCATGCACTGTGGAGCACAACTTTCTGGGATTCAGTCCTGGCTCAGCTGCTAACTGGGTGACCTTGGGTACCTAACCTCTCTGTGCCTCAGTTTCCTAATATATAAAATTAGGCCGATAACAGAATCATAGTCTTGTAATGAGGGTTATAGATATAATCTATGTACAGTGCCTAGTCCAATTTCTAGCACACAGAAGGTGCTACATAAATGTTAGCTATTATTATGTTTCTGAGAGCTCACTTGGGTACACATAACATGGGGCAAGACCAGACAGTGGAGATCAGTTAGATGGTAACCGAGGTCCCTTTCAGACTAGCACATTTCTGAATAAAGCTTTGAAAACTAGTTGCTCACTTTTGTTTTGTTTTTGAGATGGAATCTCGCTCTGTCACCCAGGCTGGAGTGCAATGGCATGATCTTGGCTCACTGCAACCTCTGCCTCTCGGGCTTAAGCCATTCTCCTGCCTCAGCCTCCTGAGTAGCTGGGATTACAGGTGTGCACCACTCACAGCCAGATAATTTTTGTATTTTCAGTAGAGAAGGGGTTTCACCATGTTGGTCAGGCTGGTCTCTAACTCCTGACCTCATGATCCACCTGCCTCGGCCTCCCAAAGTACTGGGATTACAGGGATGAGCCACTGTGCCTGGCGTAGTTGCTTACTTTTAAGTAGAAGCTCACTTCCTGTCTTATTTACATTAAGAGACAGCAGAATATTTTTTCTAGATAATGCATGTGTCCAGAATTAGTTCTAATTTGAATTAATAAGATTTTATTATACTTTTAAAGATAAATCTCTCAATATTCCCCACAAAAATATAAAAATAATTTTAGTATTCGGAAGTTCTATTTGAGTTTTACAAGGGTCTTACCATAGTATAAGACGAAGTTGTGAGTTAGACAAAATTCCTACTCTATACATCCAGAATCTTCTCATGACCCTGTCTCAAGAGTCCCAGCAAACAAAGTTTCCAGAGCTCTCCTGTTTGTCCAGGGTCCCCCATGTTGCCCTTTCTTGTCACTCAAGTAAGAGACCCAATGTTAAAAATCAAGCAGTCCAACACCTCCTTTTTGTAATGAGGAAAGTGAGCTCAGAGAGTAGAAGGGGCTTCTGTAGGAATCCTATTAGAAATATGTTTTGGTGGCAAGGACATCTCCCTACTACCCCTAAAAGCACAGCATATGACAAGCAGTTGCCCTTCCAAAGAAAGCTAAAGACTAATTTTGCCAATAGTACATTCATTTAATAATAAATGAATTGCAAATAATTTGCCAATAATGAATTCATTTAATAAGAAATGATTATGTATTTATTAATAAACTTAATAATTCATTAATCTATAGAATGAATAAAATAATAAATGAATTATTTAATACCAATTACGATTAAATAATTATTTAATGACATTAATCATTAAATAATTCATTTATGATTGATATTTAATAACATTAAATATTATCACCAATATTGTTACTTACAAATAATTATTAACATTAATTATTAAATAATTCATTTATTATTTCATTCTTTCTACAAACAGTTATCAGTGCCTACCATATTCCAGATAATGTGCAAGCCCTGGAGATATAGAGGAGAACACAACAGCATATAGTTGATTCTTGCTTATTAAAATTCACTCTGACAATATCTGCCTTTTAATTGGGGCTATTTAGACTGTTTACATTTAATGTCACAGATACAGTTGGGCTTAAAAATACTATTTGTTTTCTATTTGTCTTATCTGTTCTTTGTTCCTTGTTTCGTCTGTCTTCATTTCAATTTATTGGATATTTTTAATGATTCCATTTTATCTCAGTTTTGGCTTATACATTGTATTTTTTTTTTTTAGAAAAAGAGAGAAAAGGAAAAAGAAAAAAAGAAACAGCAAAAGAAAGGAAAAAAAAGAATGAAAGAGAGAAAGAGGACGCGAAAGAGGGAGAGAGATTGGGATTCTTGTTTTATTGCCCAGGCTAGAATGCAGTCTAAAAATGGATATTAAAAACCTCTTTTATGCCAATAATTGTGCTTAACAATGGAGACAGGAAGGAATAGGGAATGAAAATAACAAATAAGCAGCTAACCAATATTTTATTTAAACCTGTGAAATGCTATGCAATTGCTGAGGAGTGATTTACTTCCAATTATGTGGTCACTTTAAAAATAGGTATAATGTGGAGAGAGATCCAAGATGGCCACGTAGCAGCAGCTCAGGATTGTAGCTCCCAGTGAAAGCGCAGAGAGTGAGTGGATGCCGCAATTGCAGACGAATTTTTGATGCCCACAGACTGGGAGATTCCCGGAGAAGGAGCCACA
>CAUYQU010048992.1:0-14600 GCA_963574635.1 Cheracebus regulus | reverse complement strand
TCCTTTGTAGGGACATGGATGAACCTGGAAACCATCATTCTCAGTAAACTGACACAAGAACACAAAATCAAACACCGCATGTTCTCACTCATAGGCGGGTGTTGAACAATGAGAACACATGGACACAGGGAGGGGAGCACTACACACTGGGGTCTGTTGTGGGGAAATAGGGGAGGGATAACAGGGGTTGGGAGTTGGGGAGAGAGAGCATGGGGAGAAACGCCAGATACAGGTGAAGGGGAGGAAGGCAGCAGATCACACTGCCATGAGTGTACCTATGTAACAATCTTGCATGTTCTTCACATGTACCCCCAAACCTAAAATGCAATAAAAAAAAAGTAAAAAAAAAAAAAAAAAAGAGAGAGAATGCATCCACTCTGACTCAGTGCTGAACCACTATCTTCTTTGGAGATTCTAAAGAGAACACACAGTTCTGCATCACTCATGTCCAACACAGGAAACGCTCTCCTTTTCCAAAGCTATATACCTGTTAGCAGGTTGTTCTCCAGGTTTTCCCAATACCCTGTCACCATTTTTCCCATACTGGTCTAGAGACCTTATAAGGAATTCTATTATTTAGCACCCTCAGATTTGATGCTTCTAGTATCACTATGTCTGAACACACAATCTCGTAAGGATTAGTGTTTCTGTAAATGACCTGTAAGACCTAAAATCCCTTCTGAACCACCAAAGAAAGATATACTGAAATTAACTGAAAGAGAATTTAAGTACATGATTGTTGAGTTATTAAACTGTATTAAGTGACTTGAGTTGTGCTCAAATTTCTAAAATGCTGCTAAACCCTCTATGTTTCTATGGTAAATATATAGAATACCCAACCAAAACATTCATTCTGGTGCCTGCTGAAAGATCAAGTATGGGCTGTATTAGATTTGTCTACTGTAACCATCTGTCACTAAATAATATTGGGCTTGATAGCAACTTGTTGTTACAGTATATATTAAACAGAGGAATGCCTTCCTTGGAACAGAAGATGCACCATTATTACATGTGCTATTAAAAAGGTATATTTACTCATTGACTTTCAATATATCTGTGGGTAATCTTAGGTTTTCAAATAATGTTCTACTGAAGCCTCCTTAGAAAAGAAGTCTACTACATAAGTATATGCACAGGCACCTCTTGTGTATTGAACCATAGCTATTATTTGCCCTCCACACAATTATCTTATCCCATCCTAATTATCCAGCTTAATTTCCCACAGCTACCCAACCAAAAGTCTTGATTTCATTCAGGTTTACTGCTGCCAATATTTTTGCGTCCATTTATATTTTCACTCATATTGTTCTTTCTGCCTGCGATCCCCTTTCTTTTTCTTCTATCTAGCCAAATCTTAGCAATTTTTCACAGCCCTTTCAACACGCCTTTTACAAGAAGTCTTCACTAACTTCTGTTACCTTCACACATATTATTTCCTCTGCATTAATCATATCTTTTTTTTTTTGCAATCCTTCTCTAATTTGCATGTATTGGCATACATTTTTCACCTCAGGGAGACCCTATCTGCCATATTAGAAATCAGTTTTTCTTAAAAGTGGAGAAGTGGGTTATTTTGGAGTATTTAGTATACAGACATGTGTGGACTTCTACAGCTATTCTTTTATTATTGTAGTTTAGTGTCACTGTCAGTGAACATATTCAATAGGATTTTAACCATTAAAATTGGTTGTGACTTGCTTTATGTCCCATCATGTGGTCTACTTTGGTAATGTCCCATGTGCACATGAAAATAATATGTATGCTATAGTTTTCAATTTGGTGTTCTAGAAATGTCAGTTAGGTGATTTCTGTTAATTGTCATAGCAGATGCTGCTAGTGCCTCATCCATATTCTTGACACTATCACATGCTCTGCTTTACTAGAAATTTGAAGAAACTCTGTGCCCAAGGGCTTTTTATAGAAAGATAGCAGTTTATGCTATCCATGTTTCCATGGCAGACCAGAAGTGCTGGAGAATTTATACCTTTAGGGAATAGCCCTTAACTGATTTATACACCTCTTGGAAGCAGGTGTATAAATATTCTAGGTCTATTAGCCTTTATTCCCTGGTTGGTATAATACTCAGAAAGTTGTGGAGTTTTTTGTTTTAACCTTTTTCTCAGAGGTCATTCACAAAATAAGCTCTTCTGCCCACAGCAGCACACAGCACTGATTGCTCTTTTCTTTAAAAATTCCCAAGTCACTTTCTGATATTCCCTGGATCTCCCAAATCAATTATTACTCTTTAAATTCTTGTCTACAGCTCTGCTTCCGATAAAGCAGGAAAGCCCAAACTAAGACAATTTGTTTATAACTTTTGTATTCTCATGAGTCTGTCTGCTTGTTTTGTCACTTAGTGAAAGAGGTGTGTTAATGTCTCCCAATCTGATTATGAGTTTGTACATTTCTCCTTTTCTGTTAATGTGTGCTTTATACTTTTAAGCTATATCACTGGGTACATGCAGATTTAGAATTATTTATTCCTGTTATTTATTCCTTGAGTTGTCCTTTTATCATTATTAAATTTGTCTCTTTGTCTCCTTCCCACTCTATTTTCTTACCGTAAGTTCTCCAGTATTTAGTATGGTTGCATTAGCTTCCTTTGGGTTAGTTGTATGCATGATGTATTTTGTAGAACCTGTTAATTTCAAGTTTTATGTTTCCCTATATTTAAGCATATCACTGGGACACAGCATATATTTGGCTTTTATTTTCGTATTTAGCTGACAATATTTGTCTTTTATTTGGAGTCTTTAGTCATTTTTATTTAATGCAATTACTGATGTTTGTGGGTTTATATCTACTTTCTTTTGGACTAGGTTGTCTATATTCTTCTCTTTTTCTTTGCATTCTTTTGGGTTTATCAAGTGTTTTTAATTCTATTATTTATTTCTTTGACTTGCTGGTAATAAATCATTTTCATGCTGGTTCATGATTACCCTGAAGATTACAACATTCAGTTTTGTACCATTAAAATGTAGTATACATTAGTGTCTTCACTACTCTCCAAATAATGCACAAATCTTCTAATACTTTACTTTACCTTCCTCTTATGTTTTGTGCTATTGTTGCCAAGAATTTTGATTTGACACATTTTTAAAGTCATGCAGTTCAACATTACTATTACTTTAAATGGTTACTATCCGTTTACCCTTTCAGAAGTTATTCATTATTTTTACATTACTGTAGTTCTACTTTAAATTCTTTCACTCTCATAAATATTTTCTTTAGTATGCCTTTTATTGTATATTTGATAGTAACTAAATATTTCAGCTTTATTTGAAGATGTTTTATTTTGTTTGCATGTATGAACGATATTTTCACTGTAAACTCAATGATGAGTTTACACTAATTTGCTTTCAGACCTTTAAATGTCACATATTATTCTTGTTTCAGCCCTTCCTGTGAAAAAAAACAGCTGTCAGCCTTGTCAGTGTTCTTTTGAAGTTAATGGGTCACTTATTATTCATTCGACTGATTTTAACATTTTCTTTGGTTTTCAGAAGATTTACCATGATGTGCTTTGTGTGTGTGTGTGTGTGTGTGCATACATGTATGTGTGCATGGATGAGCTCACACAGATTGATATTTTCTTATCTATGGTTGGTGGTATTAATAAATTATGGAAAATTATTGGCTGATATTATTCCAAATAGTCTTCTATTCTATTCCCTTATCTTTTTCATGGGATCCAGTTAAACATAAAATAGGCTGTTTATATTTTTCATCCTTTTCTTCTCTAAGCTTAATTCTCTACATTTTCTACTGACCTATCTTCCAGTTGACTATTGATTTATTCTGTACTGTCTGCTCTGCTGTTAAACCAATCAAATTCTTAATTTGAGTTATTTTATTTTTTAATTTTAGAATTTTCATTTAATTATCATCTATTATCTATTCTATTATCCATTAAATTACCCATGTTTTTGTCTACATTCTTGAAGATATTCCTTATAGTTATTTATAAGTCTGTGTCTGATAACTTCAGTATCTGGACCACCAATAGGTCTGTTTCTATTGGCTGACCTTTCTGTTAGGTTTCGGTCCCTATCAGTTATTTCTTAAATACTTATTGGACACCATGCACAAACAATTGTAACATCTCTGGATTCTGTAATTTTTATTTGGAGAGGGGTTACTTTTCTTTTTGCAGGAAGAGAGAATATGGTCAAATCACTTGGATCCGATGAAGTTGATATGTTTACATTTTGTTTGTCCTTTCTCTTAGATGTATAGCTTTCCAGGCTTTACCAGCAAGTCTTTGTCATTTACCAGGGTGTTTCTTCCTTTGTAGGTTCTGAATTCTAATTTTTGTTTTCTCAGCACCATGGCACTGATGACGTCTCTGTTTAGCCTTTTATCTAGTACAGCTACATTTAGTTTGGTTTTCCAAAATAATTCTCCCATACAAGTGCAGCTTGGAACTAATAAAACTGCTTCAGCAGAAAACTGGGTGCAGAATGTTGGCTGCACTTCCCTTAAGTTCCCTTTTCTCTGGGGTTTTGGCCCTTAAATAATAGTTTTTTTTGGTAGCCCTAAACTCTAACATTTGTATTTTAAGCCCAGTGAGATTATTGCAAACTCAAGAAATCTGCAATCTGTTAGTTTTCATATTTCTTGCCAGAATTGACAGATGTTTTAAGAGGGAAAATAGCCACAATTTAAGGATTACTCCAATGTGTCATTCTCTCTTTGATAATAATGCTTCAAGGTACTGGAATACTTTAGTACTCTCTGATGCCTTCAGTCAGGTCTCTTTGTGGTTTTATATACTCCAAAATTCCTCCATGTGCTCTGTGAACTTGACCCCTGAAGTCTTGCCTCCCTTGGGGGTTTTCTGATGCCTTCAAAGTACTCTTATTTTACATCATTATAATTGTTTCAGTAGAAAATATTATCTAATACCTATTACTTAATTTATATGAGAAATAGACTTTTGATGCTTTCATTATGAAGCCTCTTCTTATTGCTCATAGAAGTATAGGTTAACAACTATTTTTTAAAACTTTAAAAATATCTTATATTTTTCTATTATTAAGTTCTTCATAGTCATATTGTTGCTTCTTTGATGCTAATGTTTTTTTCTCTGCTGGATTTAGTATTTTCCTTTTTTTAATAGTTCCCTTATGATATACCTTGATGTTGTTTTATTTGTATTCATATTCTTGGGGTTTATAGTAGTTCTTGAATCTGTGGCTCAATGTCTTTTATCAGTCTTGAAAAATTTCAGTAACAACATCATTAATACTATTTCTGCCCAAGTTTCTTTCTTTTCCAATCAAAGTTAATATTTGGTTATGTTTCTTTTTATATTTTTATTTGTAATACCACAATTGTGGATACAAGTGCAAAGGCAAGAAATTCAGCAGATATGGCACCTTCATCCTATCAGAAGGCCCAAGTACCCAAATATATACAGATTCTGTGGGTCTTTCATTCATGTAGAGCACGTACAGCTGCCAGATGAGAGTCAAGATGTGTATGGATCACTTTGAAACAAAGATATATTTAGTTTTTCATCATTGAATATTATTCTGTTCACATAGGTCCAAGCCCTAGTTGCCAACTCACAGCTTTTCCAACCTAAGTGCAGTCTCACAGAACAAACAAGGCAGATAGAGACACATTTACACAAATCTGTAATTTCCAAGGCCTAGGCCCAATGTTAAGCCTTTATTTACATTAATCTATTTTTGTATTTCCATGCTCAAGATGAATATTATTTTCTGATTCATCTCCAATTAACTAATTCATTTTTCATTTGCATCCACTTTGCTGTAGAACCTATTTATTTTTTTGAGTACTTACTTTTAATTAGCTTATTTCCACATTCTGGAATTTAACATATGATTCTTAATTTTTAGTCTCTCATCCTCTACCAATGTTTTTCTTCAATTTCTTTATTATAATCATTACAGCTATTCTATAGTCCTTATTTGATAACTCCGGTATAGGAATCTATTTTTAGCGTACTTTTTTCTTTGTTAACTCTTTTCCTTGTATATAGTTGGTTATATTTTATTAAAAACTAAAGAGTTACATATAAAATGTAGATAAGTTTGAGGTTCTAGATAAAGTTATGTTTCTTCAGAGTTGATTTAATTTTGAATCCAGTAACCAGCTAGATGAGGACACTCACAGTTCCAGATTTCCTTAAATGAGTGAGGGTTTGTTTACTGAAATTTATTGTTAACCTGTAGTCCTTCAGCCTGTCAAATGAAAATCTGAGGTGTTTAAGAAGAAGCTTCCTTTTTCTATGAACACTAAACTCTAATTTGTAGTTTTGTCGTGTGTGTGTGTGTGTGTGTGTGTGTGTAGAGAGAGAGAGAGAGAGACATATTAGTGTGTAGTGTATATTACATTGCATTTGTAATGTTACAATGTTATTTTTATATTTTATCTATATATTCTAGGTGTCCTCTAACTAGTCATTTCTACCAAAGACCAATAAAGTGAAACTAGATAGAAGTTGAAGACAAGTCTGGACTGCAAATAAAATTCAGGCCGAATAAAAAAATATATTTCACAAGACCTACTTATGTGAAGGTGTTTATATTTTGAAAGATATTGGTTGATGAATGTTGTGTAATTATCTGGACATGGCAATACTAACAATGGACTTTCAGAAGAGAGCAGTTGATTTCTGTCATATTTCCACTATATAATATCCACTTTAATACCATGTTTAATAGAGCAGAAGAAATCAGAAGAGCATAATTTTAATCTCATGTCTGCCATCTATTACTGTGACAATTGGAATGACCATAAAATTTGTAATCAAAACTGGGGAACGTTGGAGAATGAAACAGGATACTGTTAAAAATTGTACTAAAAAAGCAGGCGTAACCTGGGACTGGCCAGGGCAAAAAAGTAAACATATAGTCACTATATGGGCAATTCATATTTTTTCATCTGTAAAGTGTGGAGAATATTCATTTTAAGACAACTATGTGAAAATACCTAAGCCTTTAGAGAGTGTTAAATTAATGTTCACCAACTTTGAGTATTTTTTGTACTGTCTTAATCCAGAAATTATAATCTCATTGAACTCAAGGGACACATCAATTATTTCTTTGTAGTCTTGTATTAATTAATACAAAAACTATTCCAGTTGAAATCCAATATGTGTAACTTTTGTTCTGCCTTTGCAGTTTTCTTTGTAGCGGATGCAGTTTTCCCTCATACCTTGATTATTTTGAAATCAAACTTATCCTTAATACAAATAAGGAAATAGAGAAAATTAGCAAACTCAAGTAAACTGGGTTACATGAGCAAGAATTTTGGAAATGAAATCCAGGTTTGCATTAGTGTCTCAGGATGAGAAATGCAGCCAATTCTTTTCCATTCAATCTTGTGAAGGGCTGCTCTGCCCTGTGGGCACTAAAACTCGTTGGTCTCAAACAGATGGAAATGCTATGGATGTGACTGTGGCTTTCATTTGGCCAGCACCTGGTGCTACCTAACCCAGATGAAAAGGGTCAAGGATAAGAATTAAGATTTCTCCATTGGATAATACAGAAATGTGGAAGAGGACTAATTTAGGGTTAAAACACAGCACTAATCTTATCTTGATACTTTGCATTTCAATCATCCTTGTGACTTAAAAACTTTTCTTGAAACCCAGAAGAGCAGGCATATTGTTCATCATTCATTTGGTAAACATGTAAGAATTAATTTAATGCTTGAATTACTTCTGCCTCCTCAGTGACTGTTTCTCATTCACTTCTAAAATGGTCTTGCTTCATCCATGGCTGATCTCTTATCCAAGCCTGCTTCAAAAGTGACTTGGCAGCTTACATCACTCATGACACTAACCTCAGATTCATTTTGGTTTCTCTTCTGCCCTATGGTTCTCATTTTGTTCTTTCCAAATTTCTCCTATTAGTTTTTTGATAGTGAGCGTAAGATTTCAAGCATATTTTGGTTATGTGACTTAAAACATTCTATGCTCCTAATAGAATCATAAGTATTAAAAACAGAATTGGAGGACTCTGAAGTCCACATAACTGAAATCTCTTCTCCACTAATCAAATATTTGAATCCTCTCTGCAACATTCCTAATATATCATATTCTGACTGTTTCCCATTACTGGCAGGATTTTTACCAAAATCTACTTCTTGATCTATCTTATTTTATCTTCAGGCAAGTATGATTGTAAATTGTTTTTTTTTTTTTCTTGTATTGAAGCAAAATCTATCTACCTAAGACTTTATTTGTTGATCCTAGTAACCACTAGGGATTATACTGAAGAAAATAACAGCAGCACAAAAAATGTATCATTCCTTCTCCAAAATCGTCTCCAGAATAAATGTGCTGAAATCCCTCTAGCCATTCTTTCTATGACATGGATTTGGTCTCCCCCTTAAGTGGCCAGTCTATCTTGTTTAGACTTCCTTGTTTTAGCACTGAAAGTTCCAAATTCTGGCAGCCTCTTGGTTCCCAGAAACTGGACAATAGATGATTGTAGTTTTCTCACTATCCTGATCTCTTGGTTCTGGATATATTATAGTGTACCCTCTTTTCAAATAAATGCCAAGAAGTAGACACAGTGCAATTCCCAACAGAATATAATTTAATGTTATCTAGGTCACTTGTCCAATGAATTGCCAAATGGAGTTTGTTATTATTTTTGAGTCAAAGTCCAACAATGCCCACTAATTTATTTTTCTTCAGTTACCAAAGCATAAGATGGTTACTAAAATCTACATAAGCAGTGGAATTTACATTTTTTAGGCTCTTTTCACCAGGTTTCCCAAGTCTCTACTATCTTCACACACTTTATTTATTTTCCCACATTACTGGAAAAAAAACAAACCTAAGAGTTTAACTAAAACACTGGCTATTTTCAGCTAGATATTTGGTGCTGGATAGTGCTACTTTGACTGAACTTTATAATTTGTGTTTTCTAGATTAAGTTTAGGCTTTAAAGAATTCCTTTAGAGCATGATATATATGCATATTTAGGGAAAACTTTTGATTTCCATTGGATATAAACATATATGGGAAACACCTGAAAACAAAATCTGGCTGTATGTTTAGATTCTCATTAAGTTGTTACAAGTTTGAATGTGATATTGACCAAGTTGAGCCTTTATAAGCAGTTTATTTGCTTGGTCATCATAAAACCTAGAGAAATATCTAGATGCATAGACAATATAAGGTCAAAAGTCCTGTATTATATGTAATTCCCAATTTACTACCAGATTAGAGCTATCTGTATGTGTTGAATTTGAAATAAAAAACCATCTACAAAGTTCTAAAGCAAAGGTCACAAACTAGCAACCTATGAGCCAGATCGAGCCTTCAATTGTGGACATTTATTTGGTTTTTCTTATTTTTTATTTCAATCACTTTAGGGATATAAGCGACTTTGGGTTACACGGATGAACTGTATAGTGGTAAAGTCAGAGATTTTACTGTATCATTTCCAAAATAGTGTACATTGTACTGAATAGGTAGCTTTTCATCCCTCACTCTTGTCCCACACTCCCCATTTCTGAGTTTCTTTATGCCTTTGCATATCCGTACCACTCTGTATCTCTTTGCATACCCATAGTTTAGCTTCCACATAAAGGTGAGATCATATTTGGTTTTCCACTCCTGAGATATTTTGCTTAAGATAATGATCTCAAGTTCCATCCAAGTTGGTACAAAATACATTATTTCACTTTTTTCATGGCTGAGTACTATTACATGGTGCACACACACACACACAGATATATATATATGCAGCCATAAAATATATGTTATATACATATATTTTATGTATATATATGTGTGTATATATACACACATATATTTTATGTATTTATGAGTATATATATATATGTCATTTATTTTTTGTCCTTTTACTTTTAGATTTCAGGAGTACATGTGCATGTTTGTTACATGGGTAAATTGTGTATTGCTGAGGCTTGGTGTATGAATGATTCTGTCACCCACTGATAGGGTTTGGCTTTATGGCCCCATCCAAATCTCATCTAGAATTTTAATCCCCATAATCACCATGTGTTGAGGGAGGGACCCAGTGGAACATGATTGGATCATGGGAATGGTTTTCCACATGCTGTTCTCATGATAGTGAGTGACTTCTCAAAAGATCTGATGGTTTTATAAGCATCTGACATTTCCCCTGCTCACTCTTCTCTCTTCTGCCACCATGTGAAGAAGGTTCTTTCTTCCCCTTTGCTTTCTACCATGATTTTAAGTTTCCTGGAGCCTCCCTAGCCATGTAGAACTGAGTCAATTAAACCTCTTTCATTTATAAATTATGCAGTCTTTGGTGTTTTTAAATAGCAGTGCGAGACTAGAAGAATATAGTAAATTGGTACCAAGATAGTGGGGCACTACTTTAAAGATATCCAAAAACATGGAAGCAACTTTGAAACTGGCTAACAGGCAGAGGATGGAACAGTTTGGAGGACTCAGAAGAAGGTAGGAAGATATGGGAAAGTTTGGAACTTCCTAGAGACTTGTTGAATGGTTTTGACTAAAATGCTGATACATATATGGACAACGAAGTCCAGGCTGAGGTGATGTTAGATGGTGATGAGGAACTTATTGGGAACTGAAGCAAAGGTCACTCTTGCTATGTTTAGCAAAGAGTCTGCTGGCATTTTGCCCCTGCCCTAGAGATATATGAAACTTTGAACTTGAGAGAGATAATCTGAAATTGGAACTTATGTTTAAAAGGGAGGTAGAGCATAAAAGTTTGGAAAATTCGCAGCATGACAATGTGGTAGAAAAGAAAAACCTATTTTCTGGGTAGAAATTCAAGCTCGCTGCAGAAATTTGCATAAATAATGAGGAGCCCAATGTTAATCACCAAGACAATAGAGAAAAAGTCTCCATGGCATGTCAGAGACCTTCTCAGCAGTTCTTCCCATCATAGGTCTGGTGGCCAAAAAGGGAAAAACGGTTTATTGGGCCAGGTCTATGACCCCCATGCTGTGTGCAGCCTCAGGACTTGATGCCCTACATCCCAACCACAACCACTCTAACCATGGCTGAAAGGGCCCAAGGTACAACGAAGGCTATTGGTTCAGAAAGTACAAACCCCAAGCCTTGGTAGCCTCCATGTGCTATTGGTCCTTCAGGTGTGCAGAAAACAAGAATTGAAGTTTGGAAAGCACTTCCCAGATTCTAGAAGATTTATGAAAATGCCTGGATGTCCAACCAGAGGTGAGCTGCAGGGGTGGAAACTTCATGAAGAACCTCTGCTAGAGCAGTGCAGAAGGGAAATTCTGGGTTAGATCCCCACACAGAGTCCCCACTGGGGCACTTCCTAGTGGAGCTGTGAGAAGGCCGCTGTCCTCCAGACCATAGAATGGTAGATCCATTCACACTGTGCATCTAGAAAAGCTGCAGGCATTCAAAGCCAGCCCATGAAAGTAGATGGGAGGGGGACTGTACCCTGCAAAGCCGCAGGCGTGGAGCTACCCAAGGTCATGGGAGCCCACCTTTACATCAGTATGACTTTGATGTGAGACATGGAGTCAAAGGAAGTTATTTTGGAGCTTTAAAATTTAATTACTGCAACAGTGGATTTTGAACTTGCGTGGGATCTCTGGTCCCTTTGTTTTGACCAATTTCTCCCATTTGGAATGGAAGCATTTATTCAATGTCTGTACCCTCATTTTATCTTGGAAGTAACTATTAATAACTTGCTATTGATTTTACAGGCTCCTAGGTGGAAGCGACTTGGCTTGTCTAGGATGAGACTATTGACTTGGACTTTTGGGTTAAACCTGGAATCAGTTATGACTTTGGGGGACTGTTGGGAAAGCATAAGTGTGTTTTGAAATGTTAGGATATGAGATTTGGGAGGAGCCAGGTTTGGAGTAATGTGGTTTGGGTTTGTGCCCCACTCAAATCTCATCTTGAATTGTAATTCCCATGTGTCAAGGGAGGAACCCAGTAGGAGGTGACTGGATCGTGAGAGTGGTTTTCCCCTGATGTTCTCCATATAGTGAGCAAGTTCTTATAAGATCTGATAGTTTTATAAGTGTCTGACATTTCCCCTGCTCACTCTTCTCTCTCCTGCCATGATGTGAAGAAGAGGCTTGCTTGCCCTTTGCCTTCCACCATAATGTTAAGTTTCCTGGGGCCCAGTCTGTTAAAACTATTTCCTTTATAAATTACTCAGTGTTGGATATTTCTTTATAGCAGTGTAAGAAAGGACTAATATACCCACGTAGTGAGCATAATACCCAATAGCCTTCCAACATATGCCCCCTTCTCACCCTCTTCACTTAAGCACCTTCCAGTGTCTCTTGTTTCCACCTTTGATGTGTGTTCAATGTTTAGCTGTTGCCTACAACTGAGAGTATTTGACATTTGGTTTTATGTCCTTCTGTTAATTTGCTTGGAATAATGGCCTCCAGCTGCATTCGTGTGGCTGCAAAGGACATGATTTCATTCATTTTCTTATGGCTGCACAATATTCCATGGTGTATATGTATCACATTTTCTTTATTCACTTTACCATTGATAGGAATCTGTTTGATTACATGCCTTTGCTATTTTGAATAGTGCTGCAATGAACATACATGTGTCTTTTTGGTAGAATGATTTATTATCTTAGGGGTACATATCCAGTAGTGGAATTGCTGGGTTGAATGGTAGTTCTGTTTTAAATTCCTTCAGAAATCTCCAAGCTGTTTTCCACAGTGGCTGAACTAGTTTACATTCTGACCAGTAGTGTACAAATGTTGCCTTTTCTCTGCAATCTTGCCAGCATCTGTTGTTTCTTGACTATTTAATAATAACCATTGTACCTTACATGAGATGGTATCTCATCATGATTTTGATTTGCATTTATCTAGGAATTAGTAATAGTGAGCATTTTTTCATATATTTGTTGGAAACATGTATGTCTTCAAGAAGTGTCTGTTCAATGTACTTTGCTTAATTTTAATGGGGTTTTCTTTTGTTTGTTCAATTGTTTAAGTTCTTTACAGATTCTGGATATTAGATCTTTATTGGGTGCACAGTATTTTTTTTTCTATTTTAAAGAGTGTTTACTCTCTTGATAGTTTCTTTTACTGTGAAGAAGTTCGTTAAGTCCTACTTGTCAATTTTGCAGTTGTTGTTGAAATAGCTTTAGGAGACTTCATTATAAATTTTTTGCCAAGGCCAATGCCCAGAAGAGTATTTCCTAGGATTTCCTCTTGGGTTTTATTTTTTGTAGGTCTCACATTTAACTCTTTAATCTATCCTGAGTTAATTTTTGTATGTCGTGAAAGGAAGGGATTCAGTTTTAATCTCCTGAATATGGCTACGCAATTATTGAAGGATCATTTATTTAATAGGGAGATATTTCTTGTTTGTTATGGTCAACTAGGTCAAAGATCAGATGGTTGTAGGTTTGTGGCTTTATTTCAGGGTTCTCTATCCTGATTCATTGGCCTAGGGAACTGTTTTTGTACTGGCATTGTTTTTTGGTTACTATTGCCTTGTAGTATTGTTTAAGGTACAGTAGTGTAATGTCACTGGCCTTGTTCTTTTACTTAAATTTCATGTGGTAATTTGGGCTCTTTTTTCACTCTATGAAAAATGACATTGGTGGTTTTAAAAGAATAGCACTGAAGTTATAAATTGCCTTAAGCAGTATGACAATTTTAACAGTATTGATTCTTCCTAACCATGAATGAGCATGGAATATTTTTTAATTTGTTTCTGTTACCTGTGGTTTCTTTCAAACCTATTTTGTAATTCTGATTGTAGAGATATTTTTCCTCCTTAGTAAGCTGTATTCCTAGGTATTTATCATTTTTATTTCTCAAATATTACTATTGTAAATAGCATTGCATTTTTGATTTGGCTCTCAGCTTGGACGTTATTGATGTATAGAAATGTTTCTTTTGTAGTACACTGGGTTTGTCTCCTGAAGCTTGACTGAAGTCATTTATCAGCTCTAGGAGCCTTCTGGTAGAGTCTATGGGGTATCTTAGATGTAGAAATATATAATCTGCAAAGAGAGATAGTTTGACTTCATCTCATCCTATTTAGATTTGTTTTATTTATTTCTCTTGCCTGATTGCTCTGGCTTGGATTTCTAGTACTATGTTGAATAGGAGTGGTGAGAGTGGGCATTGTTTTCTTTCCCTGGCTTTCAGGGAAATGCTACCAGGTTTGCTCATTCAGTATGATGTTGGCTGTGGGTTTGTCATAGATGGCTCTTATTATTTTGAGGTATGTTCCTCTGATGTTTAATTTGTTGAGGTTTTTTAACATGAAAGAATGTTGAATTTTATTGAAAGCTTTTTCTGCATCTATTGAGATAATTATGTGGTTTTTGTTATTAATTCTCTTTATGTGGTGAATCATATTTATTGATTTTATTTTGTGGAACCAACCTTGCATCCTAGGAATAAAAACTACTTGGATGTGGTGAATTAACTTCTTACTGTGCTGCTGGATTCAGTTTGCTAGTATTTTGCTGAGAATTTTTGTGTCTGTGGTCATCAGGGATGGTGGCCTGTAGTTTTCTTGTTTTTTTTTTTTTTTTTTCTGTCTCCACTAGGTTTTAGTATCAGAAAGATGTTGGCTTCATACAAAGAGTTAAGGAGTCCTTTTATCTTGATTGTTTGTAATAATT
>CAUYQU010048991.1:0-41017 GCA_963574635.1 Cheracebus regulus | reverse complement strand
ATTCTAGCCTGGGCAATAAAACAAGAATCCCATTCTCTCTCCCTCTTTCTCTTCCTCTTTCTTTCTCTCTTTCATTATTTTTTTCTTTCTTTTGCTGTTTCTTTCTTTCTCCTTTTCTCTCTTTTTCTAAAATCTCTTCCTCTTAAAAAAAAAGAATTGGGAACAATCTAAATGGCCATTCCCTCTTCATAGATTGCATAACTAAATTATCATATATGCATATAGTGGAAATCTACACAGCAATACAAATGAATAAAGAGGAACTAAAGCTGTAAACATGGATAACTCCAAAAAGAGAATGTTGAGTGTAAAAAGCTCGTTGCAAAATAGCAAACATTGTATATAACATTTATATAGAGTTCAAAATAAAACAAACCAATATTATTATTCTTATTTATTATTTTCAGACAGAGTTTTGCTCTTGTTGCCCAGGCTGGAGTGCAATGGTGCTGTCTCGGCTCACTGCAACCTCCACTCACCAGGTTCGAGCAATTATCTTCCCAAGTAGTTGGGATTACAGGCACCTGCCACCACACCCAGCGAATTTTTGTGTTTTTGGTAGAGACTAAAAATACAAAAATTTCACCATGTTGACCAGGCTGGTCTCAAACTCCTGACCCCAGGTAATCTGCACACCTCGGCCTCTCCAAGTACTGGGATTACAGGCGTGAGCCACTGTGCCCGGCCTAAATTAGTTTTGATACTTATATGTAATAATAGCATAAAAACTGTGTGGAAATGCAAGCAGCAAAGTCAGTTACCTCTGGGGAGAAAGACAGGGGCATCTTCAAGGCCCTTCAGGCTTCTGCCAACATTATCACTGATGCCTTTCTAGCTTTCACTAAAATTCTTTTCATGATCCTTTAATCCTTCGTTGACAGTCTCAAGGCTGCCTGGTCCCAGAGCCAATGCTACAATGTTTTAGCTTTTTTGTGGTCATGGTAGCACCCCAGACCTGGTACCAAAGTCAGTCCCAGTTACCATTGCTACATAACAAGCCACCCCAAAACCTAGTGGTGTACAGCAATCCATTTATTATGCCCGTGGGTTCTGTGGGTCAGGAATTCAGCTAGTGCACTGTACTTCACAGAGTCTTGTGCCTCAGCTGGAAAGGGCTTGACGGCTGTGAATTAATCAATGGCTGGAGGCTGAAGTTCTCTGGAGGAGTCTTCACTCCTATGTCTGGCAGTTGATGCGAGCTGTTACCTGGGACCTCAGCCCAAGTTCACATGGCCTCTCCACAGAGCCTGGACTTCACAGCATGGCAGCTTCAAAGTAGCTGGACTTCTTACTACGACAGAAGACTACAAAGACATGGGCCTCAGAAGAACCAGGTAGATTCTCAACAAATATTTGCTTAATTGATAACTGTCATTAAGATATTTCATCTGGCCAGACGCAGTGGCTCACGCCTGTAATCCTAGCACTTTGAGAGGCCGAGGTTGAGGTGGGCAGATGGCCTGAGTTCAGGAGTTCGAGACCAACCTCGACAACATAGTGAAACTCTGTCACTATTAAGATACAAAAAAAAATTACCTGGGCACGGTGGTGGATACCTGTAGTCCCAGCTACCTGGGAGGCTGAGGCAGGAGAATTGTTTGAACCCGGGAGGTGGAGATTGCAGTAAGCCAAGATTATGCCACTGCACTCCAGCCTGGGCGACAGAGCGAGGCTTTGTCTCAAAAAAAAAAAAAAAGATATTTTATCTGCTCTTTCTTTGAACAGTGACAAAGTGATACTATTTTTCATGACTTTGAGACGGGGGCTGGCCAAGCAGCAACCTAACACAGTAACAAAACGTGTGATGTTTTCAGGGAGAAACAGGGTAAAATAGTTAAAATGTTATATGGTAAAGGATTGTAAATAGTTTAATTTATTTTAATTTTCTTTCAATAATAACAATAACGCAGGTATAAAATGCTATGAAATAAAAGTCCTCTAAGAATCTATTATAATGAAAAGTAAAAATGCATGATCATTAGAGTTTGCATAGAGTTTCAAAAACATTTGTTCTCCGAATGGATGGATATTTTTCTTAAAGTTGTATCCATATTATGTGCTTCATAAAGCTTTACTTTTGCTTAGCATTTTAACCAGGATCTTGCTAGAATTATTTCATATCTAGACATAGCAACTAGTGCAGAACCATATCAAGGCAATGTCCTACAAGAGAAATAAAGATGATTATTACAGTGTAGCGCTAGTCTGTTATTTCATATCCTACTTTCTATATGATCAAGGAATGCTAGGTTCTTATTGGCAGTCTAAGCCTTTGACAGAAGATTTTTTTTTTAAGGAGGACTGGAAAATATGAAAAGAATTGTAAAATGGGATGAAATGAAAGGTTGACAGGAAAGAGAGAATCTGAAGGAGGAACAGAATGAAATAAAAGAATGTAGAAAAAGATGAGGGGAGAGTGAAGGGAAAGAGGGAGAAAGAAAAAAGCAGGTCATTGAAACCAGATTATAAAGAGGTCAAATTGTTTCTGGCAATGTTTGAAGAGAGAAATATCTGTCTCCATGTGACAGAATGTACTTTTCAGAATGCCCTTTGTATTGAAATTAAAACATGACTGCATGTCATTGTGATGCCCTATCAGAAATATTCTTTGGAGATAACAGTTTATCGGACTAGAGAATCCCAATAATCCTCTCACATCCAAAAAAAAGCATCTGGTGAAAAATAGCCTCAAAAGACATTCAGAGCAATCTGATATTTCTACATAAGCTCCATGAAAAGGGAGTCTTTCAATTAGTGATGGGAATTACATTTGTGTTACTGCAGATTGTATGCACAGTATGGAAGTGATTGCAATATAGTATATGTCCCTGAAAGCCAAATGATCTGCTCTTTTTAGTTTCTGGTATCAGAAAAAATAGCAAAACTGTCCAACAGATAATCCCCAAATCATGACGAGTAATAAATCTGCCTGCTGAAAAATCTTTATGAAAACTTTCTCTGGAAGGGAAAGAAGGACGTGGGAGGTAAAACCACATGTGCAGAGTAGCTGATATCAAAATCGTAATATTGCTTCCAGCTCAAATTTCTTATTTTATCCTTGTTAAAGTACAGAAACGAGACAATGCCATGAAGGCATCTTTACCGAACTTGAATTTTTAATGCAGCATGGCCTGTGAACCAGACCAAAAGGTAACAGCTGGAAGCTGGTACATTCTGGGCAATTGTTATTTTTGAAAAATATTGGAAGCAATAAGACATCAAAATGGTTTTTTAAATTCTGTCTTCAGCATGAAGCTTCTACCCTGGAGTGGGGGAATATAAAACTCCAACTGACTTTGTTGATTAATGGAAATTTATAATCATACACCATCACCCCTAGAAAGAATGGCCACAGCTTTGTGGGTAGCAAAAGGGAAACTTGGCTAACCAAATGGGGAAGTTTCCCGCTACTTTTCACTGGGGAGGTAGTGTGGGAGGAACAGGAGGTGCTGGTTTATGGATATAAAATACCCACCCTTCAAGGATCCTATCTCTGGTATTTCTTGACACAGACTTGGAGTTGGGTGGGGAAAATGAACAGAGCACTGTACCTTATTTGACCTTTCTGGATTTTTTTTTTTTTGAGACAGTGTCTCACTCTGTCACCTAGGCTGGACTACATTGGTGGGATCTAGGCTCACTAAAACCTCCGCCTCCCAGGTTCAAGCAATTCTCCTACCCCAGCCTCCCAGGTAGCTGGGATTACAGGCACTCACCACCATGGCCAACTAATTTTTGCATTTGTAGTAGAAACGGAGTTTCAACAGGTTGGCTAGGCTGGTCTTGAACTCCTGATCTCAGGTGATCTGCCTGCCTCGGCCTCCCAAAGTGCTGGAATTACAAGCGTAAGCCACCACAGCCAGTCTCTGGATCACCTTATGAATCAAATGTTTACCATAAAGTCCCATAGTTAATTCTTATGTTTCCTCTTAAAACAGTTCTTGGGCTGGGTGTAGTAGCTCAAACCTGTAACCCCCACACTTTGGGAGGTTGAGGTGAGAGGATCGCTTGATACCAGGAGTTCACCACTAGCCTAGGCAGTATAGCAAGTGAGACCCTGTCTCTACAAAAATATATATCTATTATATATTAATATTATATAGCTATTATATAGTATGTAAGAATATATATAATTATTTTATAACTATATAATATGTATATTATTATACATTTGTTATATTTTATAGATACATAATCATAAATTAGCTGGGCATGGTGGTATGCACCTGTATTATATGCACCTGTATTATACTGCAGCTACTTGGGAAGCCAAGGCAGGAGGATCACTTGAGCCCAGGAGTTCTAGGCTGCAGTGAGCTATAATTGTGCCAACACTCCAGCCTAGGCAACAGAATGAGAGTTTCTTGCAAAACATATATATATATTTTTTTCTAAATTTATTTAGAGTAAGCCTACAATTATGTTCACGTGAATCTACAAGTCAAAGAAAAGAATGAAAATATATTTTCTGCCTTACAAACCCTGTCCTCCTTGCCACCGTTCTCTGTCCGTCTCTCAGACACACCTGAAACCTGAGGCTTCCCTTAAAGTCCTCTCCTCAGACTGTCACACCATTCACCCTTTTGTTGGGCATTGCCTGAGATAGCATCTGCCATATCTTTTCAATGTTTTTGCTGCACAAAATTGACATCATTTCCTGATTTGAGTAGAATGAATCTATTTTACTCAGTTTTCCCTCTTTCCCCAGGAGAGGGTGGCATAGCTATGCTGCGGATTTGCTTTTTCCAGACACCCTGCCAGGCCCCCTTCATGTTTCCATGCTGTAGTTTGAAAAATGTAGATTGGTCCCGGCCCAGAGGTTCACACCTATAATCCCAGCACTTTGGGAAACCAAGGCGGGTGGATCACGAGGTCAGGAGTTTGAGACCAGCCTGACCAACACGGTAAAACCCCATCTCTCCTAAAAATACAAAAGTTAGCCGGGCAAGGTGGCGTGTGCCTGTAATCCCAGCTACTCAGGAGGCTGAGACAGAGAATTGCTTGGACCTGGGAGGCGGAGGTTGCTGTGAGCTGAGACCGAGCCACTGCACATCAGCCTAGGTGAGAGAGCAAGACTTCATCTCAAAAAAAAGAAAAATGTAGATTTAGGTAGCCATTTGTTCAAAAGATGGCTAAGAGACAACTAGACTAAGATCCATATAACAATCAGTTTTCTGAGAAAATTCAGATAGGACACATCTTCAGTGAGTGTTTATTAATGTTTCCAAGGATGGCAATAGGTACAGACTCTTACTAGCAAATACTCTAAACCCAAGACTTGTGGCTGGAGAGTAAGGAGTACTGGTTACTGCAGGAAAACCGGATGAAGGAATATGCAGAAAGTTCATGAGCATTTTCTTATTTAGAAAAAAAACTTGCAAATTAAAATCAACCTGCCAATCATTTTATGCACAAAGTAAAGGGCAATATTTAAATTAAATTCATAAAGATGGGTTTGTATATTCTACTTCCCCTGCACTTACACACACACACACACACACACTTATCTATTACCTTCTATTATTCTCTCTTATGGGAAAGACAGGTAGGCTAAGATCCTAATGGATGCTGGTTGATGTCAGAGATCCAGCGGCCAAGGTGGTGGTCATTTGTGGTGGTCATTCCTGGTGTCCTACAGCCAGCTGCCCTGGGGAGAGAGGACAAGGCATGTCTGCACCAGGCAGCCTTTGGACTTTATCTGGAAAGGAGTGAGGGAATCTTTGCAGCTTCTCGTTCTGTTGCCCTCATAAGGCATCCCTCATGGGTCTGGAGTGCTGACCCTGAGTCACTGTGGGGCCCCACAGGGCTTGTTTCGGTAAGAGATTTGGTGATGCAGAGTCTTACGTGTGTGGCTGAGCAGTGCGGGGAGGGTGTTCTCCCCTCAGAAGTCACAGCCTGCTGATACTGTCTTGTACAGCAGCCGAGTCCAGGAGAAAGAAAATGAAGATGCCTTCTGATTACAAACCACCACTGTGATCCTGCTGCTTGAGCAGAGTATTTACCCAGACATGAGTCTCCTCCTGGGACAAAACATGCACACCAAAGCTTGCCTGAAGCAGCCAGGCTGGAGACATGGGCTCAGAGAAGGACAGAGTCATCACATGACCTTGGCTCCTGCTGAGGCTGAAGTATAGCTGAAGGGACTTGACTTAGGAATTAGAACTTCCTGGCTGAAAAGACAGACAGTAAAAGTGGCTATGGTGTATGCTTCTCTAGAGATTTTGGGAAAAAATACCATTTTCTCAGGGGAATATGGGAAATGTTTTTAAGATCTCTTCTACCTTTTAATTTCTACCCTGAATAACTTACCCAGAAGCACATAAGAACAAATCTGAAGCTGCCCAGGTGTCTGTTGCCAAGTCTGGGACTAGGCACTTTGACGTGTCTAGGAAGTAACGAATTTCCATCTTTTTGAAATTAAGGGGAGACCACGTGCATGGCTCACACCTGTAATCCCAGCACTTTGGAGGCCATGCTGGGAGGATTGCTTGAGCTCAGGAGTTTGAGACCAGCTTGGGCAAAATACGGAAACCCCCAATTTTCCAAAAATAACGAAATAAAAAAATTAGCTGGGTATGGTGGCTTGTGCCTATAGTCTCAGCTACTTGGAAGGCTGTGCCGGGAGGATTGCTTGAGCTCCAAGGTTAAGGCTGCAGTGAGCCATGGTCAAGCCACTGCATTCCAGCCTGGGTGACAGAGTGAGACCCTGCCTGAAAAACACAATGAAGTTAAGAGGATTCTCATATGCTGTGAATTGTACTCCAACAAACTGTACCTTTTAATAACAGGAGACCTGCAGGCTTGGAGTGTTCTGAAAGAGAAGAAAGGTAGAAGATGAGGTTGGAGAAGAGCTTGGGGTTAGATTATGAGGACTATGAGAGGACTTTGGACTTGAAGCAAGGGAAGCAGTCCAGAAATAAAAGTCCAGGTGGGAAATATTTTGGCTTGGACTAAGGTGCCTGCCAGATGAAAAGAACAGGCTGTATTTGAGATAGATTTGAAGTTAGAGCATTCCTGAACTGCTGGTGGATTGGATATTGGATATGGGAGGGGAGGGAGAAGAAGGAACCGAGGGTAGCTCTAGGATTCTGGATTAGGTAACAGTGTGGATGCGTGTACTGTTTATTGAACTAGGAGAGACAAATGGACAAATGGGTGTGCTGTGTGCAAACATGTATGTGTGCTGGGGTTAGCTTGGTAAATCTAATGAGATGTCAAGTATGTGATGGGGTATAGGAAATGCCACCCCAAAACCTGGTGCCTTAGAAATTGGGGAAACAGCAGAAGCAGGGAGGTCTCTTTCACCTTCTCTCACTCCTTTCCCCCTTGAAGTGGGACACAGAAACTAACATTCTCCTCACCCCTTCTTCCCTAAAGCAGACCATCCAACCTAGGAAGGTGACTCTGGTCTTCTCTTTTCTCCTGAATACCCTCACGTGACAGGTATCCTGTTCTATCCTGAGGAAAGGAATTTCACGCAGGGACCCCAGGAAGAAACTGATCAAATAAGCCTTCCTAAGTTTCCCCCCTTTAGATCACACCCTTTTTTTCTCCTGTCTTACTTCTTCACCACCATCCGTAGGAATACACAGATCTTCCCCTTCTTTTGGGTCTTCGTTTCTGAGGGGTCTCTTGTCACATGAAACATAATACAATAAATGTATATGCTCTTCTCTTTTTAATCTGTCTTCTGTTATAGGGGTCTTAGCCATTAATCTCATAATGGATGAGGAAGATACACTTTTCTCCCCTACATATGCAATTTTATTTTCTGACCTGAATATAAAGGAATAAATTTAGGCTGGAGATGAAGATAGGAATAGACTCTGCTTATCTATAATAACTGAAATCTAAGGAATTAATGAAATTGTACAAGCAGAGACTAAGGAGAGAGAAGAAAAGGAGTAGAGAGCTGGGTAGGACCCAAAAGAAAATACATGATGGGTGGAAGCAGAATAGAAGACCCCATATGATACTAAGAAGTGGTCAGAGCAGAAGAAAGTCAGGAGAATGTGAGGTCGCAGCCTACAGCAAGGGAGTGTTGAGAAGGAGAGGTGATCAGGAATGAGGGTACTGAGAGAGTCCAGTGAGAGAAGCTCGGAGAAGTAACAAGGAGCCCGGTGAGAACCGCTGCGGAGGAGTGCAGTGGGCAGCACCCTGAGCATCGGTGGGGTGGGGACAGTGCTGGCGCGAAGGGGCAGAGACGATGCTATCTGGAGGGGAATGTTTGAAAGTGTGACTGTAGGCCTGGAAACAGCCAAGGGGAGAAGAACACATGCTGACTGCGTTCGAGGAGATTCCTTTTAGATGCACAGCTGGAGCTGAGCCTGGAGTGACGTTCAGGATTTCACTTAGCTGGAGGGGAGGAGAGAGATTTTCACTTGAGGAATGAGCCTGGACAAAAGCCTAGACCTACACTTCCAGCACAGTAGGCACAAGCCACACGTAGCACCGGCTTCTAGATGTATGCCCAATTCAAATGAAGATGCACCCTCAGTGCAAAATACACCACATGTCAAGGGCTTACTATGAATAAAAGAATGTATACTATCTCATTTATAATTTTATGTGATTACATCTTGAAAAGATAATCTGTTGGATATGCTGGGTTACATAAAATATATCATTATAATTAATTTTATTGTTTCCTTTTTTTACTTTTTAAGTGTGACTATTAGACAATTTAAAATTACATTCACAGCTTGCCGCCTGTTTCTATCAGACAGCGCTGGCCAGAGATGGAATGAGATTGTGTGACACAAGCACCGCCAGAGGAGAGTGTGCACCGGCATAAAAGATGAGTTTGGATCATTTTAGTGGAGACGAAGTGGAGAGAACTTCCAAATGTAAGCAGAGAAATGTCAGGAGAGGGCTGTTGGAAGTTCCTAAGCAGGAAAAGGGCCCGAATCTATGGGAAATTCAGGAATAGGGGAGTCTGTGTTTTTAAATGATGAGAAAACTAACCCCTTCAAAACCAACCTAAGAAGTTGAGGTAAGTCTTCTGCAGAGGGATGGCCTCTAAGGATAAGCAAGCAGAATGCAGGGGTCCCACGAGCCTTCCTTCTATCCCGTTTCTTTGTCTCCCAGCACTTCAATCAGCAGACAATCCAGAGACTGATGTCAGAGGCTGAGGCCTGGAGTTGAACAGTGAACTCACTCGAACACAAAGGAGAGCTAAGTCTGGGGTCAACTCCTGTGCACATAGCCTGGCAGGAGGTGCCTTATGTCATGAAGCGGGATGGTCAGGTGGAAGGACTTGGGAGTCAAGCAGCCTGGAGCAAAATCCCAGCTGCCCCTCTTACCTACTGTGTGACTTGTAGTAAGTCAGATAGCCTCTCTCAGCTTGGTTCCCTCTTTTATTTAAGAGAATACTGCAAATAGGGCTGCAGTGAGTTCTAATGAGGTTATGTATGGGAAATACATAGCCGGGTACCAGGCATACTGTGACTCTCAGTTAACATTCATTGTTATTGTTGTATCCCTTTAACAGCTCTGCAAGGTGGGGGCTAAAATTCCCATTTTATAGGTAGGGGTGTTGAACAAGGGCTATAATCAGAGCATCTTGATTTCAGGTTCTCCTCAGTAGCACCATGGACAGATCACAGGTCACTGTGAAGTGTAACCTGTGCTCACAACACATTGGACCAGCTTGGGGGTGACAACGGGCTGGTTTGTCCCTTCCGAGGTAAAGAGCTCATAAGAAAGACAATGCACTTCCAAAAGAGACTTCCTTGCTTCTTAGAACCTCCTCTTCCCACTTCTCCACTCCTCTCTTCTCTCTCCCTGAAAGCCTAGAACCCAATTTCTTAAAAACTGGTGATAGGTAATGGTGGCTGTTTGTTCCTTCATAAGTTTGTACTTTAAACCTCATGAGTCAGCACAAAGCTTTTCAGTGGCATCAGGATATGTTTACATTACCCTCTCTCTGTGGGGGATTAGGGATGAAGAAGGCAAGAGACTGACCTTTTTGTGCATTTTGTAGACACTCCTTCTAACCAGGACCTCTGCAGAGAATGTGAGGCTCCCCAGCTTTAAACCCATATGGTAACATTTGAGAGAAAGCAATTTTTTTAGTGTAGAAGAATACCTATGGCAGTGAGAGTGAAGGCAGTGTGTAAGAAGGGAGAATGAGCAAGGGCAACGATGTAAGTGTGAACAAACCTGCTAGCAGGTTAGTCCCTGCTTTGTGGGCAGTCCCTGAGGCTCTGAGAATGACCCACTAAAGACAGCCAGGCCTGTGGGAGACCTAGTTTTCAAAGGCACAGTATGCAAGGGGGCTTGAAATCACTGAAAAAAACTCTCACCCAAATCTTTCTCTCTCCTCACTTGCATTGTATCTGAAATCTCAGCATCACAGCTCTGTTTTTAGAGGTAAAGTTTTATTGTTACTTATGAAGATTTGTTAAAAAGCCATGAATCAAACTGTTCACAATAGCAGATAAAATAGGGGCAGCTTAGTGATGTTGGCTACAGAAAGTATGACATGTCCCTCCCATGGCATACTACACATGCCTTAAAGTCGGTGATGGTGGAGACCTCTACTGACATGGAAAGATGTGCAGGATATATTGTTTTAAAAAAGGTACAAAGGCATGATCCACTTTTGCTTAGCAAAAGTCTTCAAATATACAGATGTATATGAGATGTAATTCAACTTACTATTGAATTACAGATTTTTTTCTTTTTACTTATCTGTATCTTCCAATATTTCTATTAAGAACAAAGATTTATTTTGTGCCTTAAAATATTTTAAATGCAAGCCACCTAGTTGTCCTTACTTACAAGTTACTTAGTAGGCATTAGTTAATAAATGAATTTTTCTACAGCGTTCTTGTTTAATTGGCATAGTTTCAGTTTTCCAAGATAAAAGAACTTCAGGATATTCATTGTACAACAACCTGAATTCACTTGACATTTCTGACTCGTACACTTAAATATGGTTAAAATGATAAATTTTATTTTATGTGTATTTTATCATGATTAAATATTTTTTAAACCTAATAAAAGTGTGGGGAATAAAGCCAGCTGAGAGGAATATTACAGGACAGCAGTGGATTAAAGACCTTGCATTCACCCAGCACGTCTGCAGAAAAATCTTGGCCATAATTCTAAGTTGAGCTAATCTTAAGAGTTAGACAATGAGCCACCCCTATTGGAGTTACAGTGGGTTCCTGCATTTTGGCAAAATTTACTTTGATCGACAACTAATACCAGCTTACAAACTTTCCTCCACAGTCTGCATTGCTCTCTGAATGGCACAGCTGTTTAACTTACGCTAGAGAAAATTTGATTTGGTGTATTAATGTTGATCTGTTTCATTGATTATTCAGTCTGCTTTCTCTAGAGCCACTTTTCTTCCTGGAGCTTTGTAATATTACCCGTCATCGTATACACTCTGTTAATAGGCAGTACTCTCCTGAGCCATTATTAGAAACAATAGTATGAAATGAGTAAATAATTCCAAAATACTAAAAAGTCAGAGCAACTGGTAATGCAGAACCATGTGTATTTACATGGAAAATAAACCACAGAGTAGTATGTGGGTATGGGGAGATGAATGTTCTTGTTTAAATCAGGTGTTACTGAATTGCTAACACTCCTGTGCTACTCACTTGCTACACTTCTGTGATCACGTGGTCCCACAAATGGCTTCCCTGTAGCACTGCCGGACATTGAGGCTTCCACACCACATTTTCCTCTCAGTCTCTGGCTGGTTTTAACTCTTCTCTGAACATATTGGTTAAGCCTTTATAGCTTTCTTTTGATATGCTTGCCTTTTCCCTACCTTCCCATTTTGATCCTGAATAAGAAGAAAATAAATAAATACAACTGAAAATAGCTCTGTAGATAAGTTTGACTGGTCCCTGATGAACTCACATTCAACAGAAGACCTGGACTCTATCCAGCAATTGTTATTCTCAAAGACTCCTCAGCCTGAACACGCCATCCTCAAAACTTCACACGATTTTTCCTTATTAATGAAATTTTAAAAGTCTTCCTTTCTGTATACTTACCTTGCAATGTTTCTGAAAATCCAGAGCCCCGGCTGTTCAACACTCTTTTCAGTGTTGAAACCAGCTGCTCACTAAACCTCATTTCATATTCTGTAACTTAAAAGTATATAGGGAAAAAAAAGTTCATCTAATAAGATACTTTGGGAGGCCGAGGCTGGTGGATCACCTGAGGTCAGGAGTTCCAGACCCTCCCGGCCAACATAGTGAAACCCCTTCTCTACTAAAAGTACAAAAAATCAGCCGGCGTGGTGGCAGGCGCCTGTTACCCCAGCTACTCAGCTGGCTGAGGCAGGAGAATTGCTTGAACTCGGGAAGTGGAAGTTGCAGTGAGCCAAGATCTTGCCATTGCACTCCAGCCTGGGCAACAAGAGTGAAACTCTGTCTCAAAAAACAAAAAAAAGATACTTGAAATTAGATGGAAAAAAAATCTTCCATAGCCTACCAACCTTAACAAAGTTACTTTAGTTTGTATACATCTTGAGATTTTTTTTTTTTTGAGACAGAATCTCACTCTGAAGGGCAGTGGTGGGAGAATTGCTTGAACCCAGGATGCAGAGGTAGCAGTGAGCCAAGATTGTGCCACTACACTCCAGCCTGGGTGACAGCACTAGACACTTCTCAAGAAAGAAAGAAAGAAATAAAATAAAAATAATCCCATCAGAAAGTGGAAGGACATGAATAGACAATTCTATTCTTTCTATGAAAAAATGCTCAACATCACTAATTATCAGGGAAATGCAAATTAAAACCACAATGCTAAAACACCTTACTTCTTCAAGAATGGCTATAAGTAAAAAATAAAAAAAATAGATATTGGCATGGTTGTGGTAAAAGGGTGACACTTTTACACTTCTGGTGGGAATGTAAACTAGTACAACCACTATGGAAAAGAGTACGGAGATTCCTTAAACAACTAAAAGTAGAACTACCATTCGGTCCAGCAATCCCATTACTGGCTATCTACCCAAAGGAAAAGAAGTCATTGTATGAAAAAGACACATGTACATGCATGTCTATAGCAGCACAGTCCCAATTGCAAAGGTATGGAACCAACCTAAGAGCCCGTCAACCAAAGAGTGGATAAAGAAGATGTAGTATATATTCATTGTGGAATGATACTCAGCCATAAAAAGAAATGAAATAATGTCTTTTGCAGTAATTTGGATAGAGTTGGAGGCTATTATTCTAAGTAAAGTAACTCAGGGATGGAAAACTAAATGTTGTAGGTTCTCATACATACAATGTGTATGATATGTTCTCTGTTATCAGTGGGAGTTAAGATATGAGTATGCAAAGCCATAAGAATAATATAATGAACTTTGGGGACTCAAGGGGGAACCTTGTGAAGGGGCTGAGGGATAAAAGACTACATATTGGGCACAGTGAACAGTACTTGGGTGACAGATACACTAAAATCTCAGAAATCAGCACTTCAAAACTTATCCATGTAACCAAAAATCACCTACCTGTAACCCAAAAGCTGTTGAAATAAAAACAAACATTTTTTAAAAAGAAATGTTCTGTATCTTGACAGGAGATGGATACAGGGGAGTATGTGGTTTGTCAGAAATCACTGAGACTTGTATATGTCAGTATATGCAAATTAAACCCCAATAAAATATCAAGCTACAAAAAAGGAAATTCAAACTCCCGCTACACAAAAAAACAAACATCAAAATAATGATTTATCAAATCACAAGGCACTTTACAAATTAAGAACATTTGCAAGCATTTAATAGAAGTAAATAATATTCTTAATTTAGAAACAAATAAATCAATAAAAGCAAACTCCAAGAAAAAAATGAGAAGATATAAAAATCAATTTACAAAAAAAGAAATATTATATCCTCTTGGTAACTGCCTCAAAGTCACACAATTACTTTGTTGAAAAATAAGAACTCAAATTTAGATCTCCTGATTCCTTTTCTGTTACACCAACAGAATGGAGATTGTATCAACAAATGTTCAAAACATTTAAAGACATGATATTCTCATAATTATGATAATAATAGTTATTTCCAAATGGAAGACATGGTTAATAGAATGTTCTTTTTTAAATTAATAAAATTCAAGTAATTCTAAATAAGACAATTCTTAGAGAAACTTTTAAAAATTGACAGAAGACAGTAAGTCACAAATACATTACAATGCAGTCATAATTAAAGTGTACTGGTGCAAGAATATACAAATAACTTACTAGGGCAGAATACATACTTTTTTGTATAGAACTTTTAACGGGAAAGAGAATATTAGTTAATAAACTACGTTGAGATAAGCAAGTAATTTGGGGAAAAATCAATTTAATGTCTCACTGCACTATATACTGGTATAAAGTTTTGATATAAATATTTAAAAGTGTAGAAAATAGTATCAAATATAAATGAAATATTTGAGATTAACATTCTAGGCATAGAAGCAATTGAAAACAGTCTTTAAGGAAATGAGACAGATGGAGAAATTTTCATTTGTTAGGTTATGATGAGCTTCTACTGATCGCTGATAAATTCAAAGGTTGAAAACCAGAGGAACATTTTGCCATAGAAAATTTATTTTTAAATAAGATTTTAATTTTAATTGAAGTATAATATTTATACAGAAAGATGCACAAATCTTAGGTGTGCAGCCGTTAATCCCTACTCAAAAGTAACCTATATTCCAACTTCTAATACCACAGATTAGGTTTGACCATTTTCAAGCTTTATATACAAGGAATCATATGGTATATATTATTTTGTGCATTACTTATTTCCATCAACACTATGTGAACTTCTTTCATGTTATTATATATAGCAGTAATTCATTTTCATGGCCATATAGCATTCATTCTACTGTTTGCCATTTTGATCTATTAAAGTAATGCTTACATAAACGTTGTTGTACGTCTTTTGGTGCACATATGAGCACATTTCTATTAGTATACACTTATGATAGAATTGTTGGTTTATAAGGAACATATATTATGATTTGTTTAGGTAGATACACTAAACAGAATATGAAAGTTTCCACTGTTCTATTCTTACTTTTTTCTTTTCTTTTCTTTTCTTTTGGGGGGGAGGGGGATGGAATCTTGCTCTGTTGCTAAGCTGGAGTGCAGTGATGCAATCTCAGCTCATTGCAACCTCCAATGCCCAGGTTCAAGCGATTCTCCTGCTTCAGCCTCTGGCATAGCTGGGACTACAGGTACCCACCACTATACCCGGCTAATTTTTTTTTTTTTTTTTTTTTTGTATTTTAATAGAGACGGGCTTCACTGTGTTGGCCAGGATGATCTCCATCTCCTGACCTCGTGATCCACCCACCTTGGCCTCCCAAAGTACTGGAATTATAGGCCTGAGCCACCATGCCTGGCCCCACTCTTCTATATTCTATACTTGGTACTCCCTCCACCTCTTTTAGCCATTCAGAAATGGAGTAAAGTGAGGTATAATACTATCTTTTTGTGATTTTATTTTCCATTTCTTCAATTAATTATGATGTGGAGCTATTTGGTACCATATTTTGTGAAGTATCCATTAAAGTTTGGGGCCCATTTTTAAATTGAGCTGTCTTTTTCTTAATGGTTTGAGGAGTTTTAAAACATATTTTGAATGTGAGTCTTTTGTCATTTACATATACTATACATATCTTTTGTTAAGTGGATTTCTCATTTCACTTTTTTTTTTTTCTTTTTGGACAGTCTCACTCTACCGCTCAGGCTGGAGTGCAGTGGCATCATATCAGCTCACTGCAACCTCCATCTCTTAAGCTCAAGTGATTTTCATGCCTCAGCCTCCCAAGTAGCTGGGATTACAGGCACACGTCACCACATCTGTCTAATTTTTGTATTCATAGTAGAGACACGGTTTCACCATGTTGGCCAGGCTGGTGTCAAACTCCAAACATCAGGTAATCCACCTGCCTGGCTTCCCAAAGTGCTGCAATTACAGGTACGAGCCATTGCACCCAGTCTTCATTTCATAAATGATAGTTATTACTATCATTTTATTAACAGATGTTCTAAACTTTAACAAATCCAATTTGTCAGTCCTTTACACTTAGCACATTTAGATCTACATTCCACCTGGAATTTTTTTTTTTTTGTATGGTGTGAGGTAAGATTCAAGTTGAGTTATTTCACATAGTTATTCATTCAGCCCAGCCACATTTATTGAAAAGAACTTCCTTCCTCCCTGCACTGCAGGAACATCTTTGTTATAAATAAGTGATCATATACGTACAGCTTTGTTTTTGTTCTTTTAGCTTATTTACTATCTTTGCCAGACACTATGCTATTTCAATTACTGTAGCATTATAATAAATTTTGATATTTGATAGTATAAATTCTACCTCAATATTGTTTTTATGTTCTTAGCTTTTTAAATCGCTGTGTGTGTGTGTGTGTGTGTGTGTGTGTGTGTGTCTCTGTGTCTGTGTGAGAGAAAGAGAGCCAGAGAGAAAATGAGAGAGAATCACTTTTAAACTTTCACCCCAAAAAAAACCATGTTCTAGGATTTTTACTATGATTGCACTGAATCTATAGGAAAATTGTGGGAGAAACTGAATCTTAAAATATTGAGCCTTTCACATTACAAAAATTGTATATCCTTCTTCTTATTTTCTTTTTTGATTCCTTATTTTCAGTATAAAGTTCTTATATGTCTTTAAACACATGTATTTTAAAGATATTTGATTATTTTGTGCTATTTTGAACTATACCATTTAAACTATAATTTCTTTAAGTTGCTGGTGTACAGAAACAAGTGATTTTTGGATATTTATGTATTCAGTGATATTGGAAAAGTCACCTATTAATTATATGTTTTATCTACATGTTTTTTTGTTTTCTATGTGTAGAATCATTGTTTTTTGTGTATAAAAGTTTTATTTATTTATTTCCTATGTTACACCTTTATTTCATTCTTTTGCCTTATTATATTGACTAGGTTCTACTATAATATTGAATAAAAGAGGACACAGTGGGCATTCTTGCCTCATTCCTGATCTTAGGAGAAAAGTCTTCATTATTTCATCATTAAGAACGTTACTGTAGTTTATCACATTTTTAAAGTATGCTTGTTATCATTCCTCAGGATAACAGAGATCCTGAACCCTCATGTTCTCATCTTTCAAATAATAATTAAAAATTACAAAATTATTTAGATAGGTGGTATTAGCTCACAGATTTGTTTTGTACACTATCCATTATCCAAAACTTCCCCTTCTTAACTTTTTTATTTGTATTTTTTCCCTTCAGCTATTACTTCATAATACTTAACATTGTAGATTTTGAATATGGACAAATAAAAAATGTAACTGAAATCTATCTACTTGCAATTGAAGATTTAGCCAAAGGTGTTGGTTGGAAACATTAAAATGAGTTTAGTGGATTAGCACTAGATGCCATTTTCCATAATATTCCCCATTTCCCTGCATTTCCATGAAAATTCTGTCCATGGTTAAAAGTTCCAAAGGCCTAGCATTGCTCATTGTCTCTGTTTTTCTGAAACATAAATTCATCATCTGGTAGGTAAAAATCACTAAGGAAGAAACACTATTTCGGTGGAGGAAAAAATGACAGGTGAAGAGGAGGAAGATAATCTGGAATTCAAGAATCAAAAAACTCTGGGTACAGTCAGAATGATAACTTCATAAAAATTTAACTTTGAATTGTCAATTATTTCAGAATTGGGAATAACTTTTTTAGCCTGGTATATATAGCAGGTGCCAATAAATGTTTCATTCCCAGAGAGCTAAAAAAATATTTTACGTCACTATTTACACCACACACACTATATCTGTAGTATCTAACACAGTGACTTTTGTTCATTTTCTTATCACTGGCATGTGATTGACTGGCTTAAGTCTAATAAACATCTCACTGAGGCTGAAGAATTCATACTTTGATGCTCTATCTTTGTATCAATTTAATTAGTCTTCTCACCACTAGAACCACCACTTTTATATACCCATTTTCTACCCACTTTACGAATGAGAAATGGCAAAATGCAAAAAATAATAATAATAATCAAATAATTGCATAAGACAAGACAATGAGCAAAGCTGACAATGGTGCTCAAATGGTCACTGGCTGGCAGATACCATGCCCACAGCATCACAGCACTGAGGGGTCCCATTTTCTGCTGATGTGTCCTGGGACCGGCAGAGTCAGTGTTCTAAAAATTGTTTAGAACTTGACTGCACGATAGTTGAAGTCCCTTTGTAATTACGTGCTGCCTTTTAAACAGTACCCTCCTCATTTGAAGTATATACAAATATGAGAGGCAGGGGAAACAGCAGCCCAGGTTAGGAAAAAAAGAAGTAATCAGTAAGAATGAACATAGAATGACGTAGGGCCAGGAACGTGCCAGTGAACAGAGGAAGGAAGCCTTCAGCTGTCATTTAAAAGAGGGGAGGATTTTGGCTTTAGCAAACTGTATCTAAATAGGTATAGATAGATGTACATATGAATATAATTATGTACTTATGTTCACATACATGAGTGTATACATACACACATACATGGGGGAAGGGGAGATAGACAGTTGAGCTTTTCCATAGCTTCTTCATAACTCTGTGTTCCAAAATGTTAAGTATTCCTGCGTAACATGAATTCAGGTGTGTTTTTTTAAAATATCCCCCCACTTTTTCTCTGAATTTTATGTGCAATGAACAGGTATTACTTTAATCATAAGATTTAAATAGAATTCTAAAATCATTCATTAAAAATAAATATAAATAGAGAGGTTTTTTTTTTTTTTTTTTTTTTTTTTTTGAGATGGAGTCTCACTCTGTTGGCCAAGCTGGAGTGCAGTGGCATGATCTCGGCTCACTGCAACCTCCGCCTCCTGGGTTTAAATGAGTCTCCTGCCTCAGCCTCCCGAGTAGCTGGAACTACAGGTGTGTGCCACCACACTGGCTAATTTTTTGTATTTTAAGTAGAGACAGGGTTTTACTGTGTTAGCCAGGATGGTCTCAAATCTCCTGACCCCATGATCCACTCACCTCAGCCTCCCAAAGTGCTGGTATTACAGGCATGAGCCACCATGCCCGGCCATACCACCCTAAAAGTGCCAGGTCTCATCTGATCTCGTAAGCTCAGCAGAGTCAGGCTTGGTTAGTACTTGGATGGGAGCGTTATGTTTTGAAGCATGAAGACTGCGTTAGGAGTGGAGAGATCTTCTCTACCTACACAAAGACTCCAGGGGAGTCTCTACTGAAGCTCGTGGGCCACAGAGAAGCCTGACTCTCCAGAAGGGCCGACTGCTCCAGGTCAGTACATTATTTAACTTACTCATTTTGAATCAAGTTATATCTAGCTCTAAGCCTGTATTGCATATTGTTTTACTTTTTCTGAATAGTATGTCTTGACATGTTGAAGAAACCTTTAAAGAGGAGACACACATCGTCTCCCTGAGCCAGCTAATTGTCAGAGCCCAACTCAGCCCCAAGCATGATTCTGATTCACAAACTAACCAACACACAGCCACACCTCCTCTATGCCGCCCTTGTTCCACAGGGAGCAATATTCCTCAGCCCTAATTATCCAGGCAAGTCCCTAGTGTGCCACCCCTACAGCTTAGGGCCCTCTGAAATTATGCAAAGCAGCCAGTCCCAAATTGTTCACCCACCTTGCCTTGGCTCTCCCCAAAAACTCCAGTGAAGGCTCTGGCCTAAACCTCCGCCTCTCTCTTGCCTTCTGCCTCCTGACCACCCTACAGTCTTCCCCCGTGACTCTGCCTGGCATGGTGCACTTCCTGTCTCTAGAAACTGTGAGTATCATGAACTTTGTTTTTCTGAGCCTCTCCAGTGTCTCCTCTTGTGACCACAGCTGGCTGACCATGTCATAAGAGAATACAAAAAGCCAAATACAGTGGCTCATTCCTATAATCCCAGGCCTTTGAGAGGTTGAGAAGCAAAGATCACTTGAAGCCAGGTGTTTGAGATAAGACTGGGCAACTTTCTGTCAGAAGGAGAGAGAGAGAGAGACAGAGAGACAGAGAGAGAGAGAAAGGAGAAATAAAGAAAGAAAAGAAAGGAGAAAGAAAGAAAAAAGAAAGGAAGAAAGGAAGGAGGGAGAGAGGGAGGAGAAAGAAAGAAAAAAGGAGGGTGGGAGGAAGGAGAAAGAAATAAAGAAAAGAAAGGGAGGGAGGAAGGAGAAAGAAAGAAAGGAGGGAGGGAAGAAAGAGAAGAAAGAAGAAAGAAGAAAGAAAGAAAGAAAGAAAGAAAGAAAGAAAGAAAGAAAGAAGAAGAGAAAGAAGAAAGGAAGGAAGAGAAAGAGAGAAAGAAAAGAAAGAAATTAGCCAGGCATAGTGGCACACCTGTAGTCCGAGCTACTGGTGGCTGAGTCAAGAAGATTGCTTGAGCTCATGAGTTTGAGGCTACCATGAGCAATGACTGCACCACTGCACTCCAGCCTGGGTAACAGAGTGAGACCGTGTCTCCAAAAAAATAAGCAAATTGAGCCAGGCGCAGTGGCTCACACCTGTAATCCCAACATTTTGGGAGGCCAAGGCAGATGGATCCCCTGATGTCAGGAGTTTGAGACCAGCCTGGCCAACATGGTGAAACCCCCATCTCTACTAAAAAACAAAAGTTAGCCAGGTGCCTGTAATCCTATGGTGGCAGGTACCTGTAATCCCAGCTACTAGGGAGGCTGAGGCAGAAGAATCGCTTGAACCTGGGAGGCAGACGTTGCAGTGAGCTGAGATCACACCACTGCACTCCAGCCTGGAGGACAAGAGCGAGACTTCATCTAAAAAAGAAAATTAAACAAATAAATAACTTGGAAGGTCAGTAGCCATAGTCTGTTAACCCATTTTGTGTTGCTATAAAAGAACACCTGAGGCTGGGTAACTTATATAAGGAGGTTTATTTGGCTCATCGTTCTGCAGGCTGTACTAGCGTGTGACACTCACATCTGCTCAGCTTCTCGTGAGGCCTCAGGAAGCTTACAATCATGGTGGAAGGCAAACGGGGAGCTGCGATGTCACCTGGGGTGAGGGAGCAGCAGGAGAGAGGAGGAGACGCCAGGTTCTTTTTAAAGAATCAGCTCTAACTTGAACTAACAGAGTGAGAGCTCACTCATTACCACAAGGACAGCACCAACATATTTATGTGGGGTCTGCCCCCATCACTCAAATGCCTCCCACTGAAGGACTGGAGGTCACATTTCAACATGAGATTTGGAGTCAGACATTCAAACTACGTTACAGAGTGTGTCCATTCTAGAGTAGAGTGCACAGGAGCAGAGACAGGTGGCTGGTCGCAGAGGAGAGGACCTTGTATCTGTGGCTTAGCCCTCTGGTACTCAGATACATGGAACGGAACTGGAGAACCTAAGAAAAGAAATTCCGGATAGCATGTGCACAGAGGCTTTGCTGGCCATGGTACCATTTTGTGTTTCCCGTTCTTCTTTGTTGTTCTGCTTACATTATTTATTCATGATAACAGGGAATTTGATTGTGTCCTTCAGGGCCGGCCCAACAGATGTGAACTGCAGCAAATGTGATGGTGTGTGTGTGTAAATGTACCTGAAATGGATATGGGGATATATAAAAGCTTCACAAATCACAATGCTACCTTATACATTTTATAAAACTTTAACATGTGCAAAGCTCTTTTTTATGTGTTCTTTCATAAATCATGCATGTCGATGAACATCATAATTCTGCGGGATTGGGCAAGAGGGGAAGCCCAAGGGGTCTAGGGTTTCAGATGCAAGCACTAGCCGAAAGAGCCTGCTCTCTCTGGAAAAGGTCATCAGACCTAAAGAGGACTCTTGTCTCTGTGCTGTTTCCACCAATCCGCTCTAGATCTGTCTCTTCTCTGAGAAGTGCTGCTGAGAATGAAAGGGCCTGCTGGAGGGTCTAAGGAGGACAAGCAGAGCAAGCTGGAGGGAGCCACTGACATTGCAAGAGGCACGGAGAGCACTGCTTTGGACAACCGCCCAGAGTGGTGCAAGCAGCCAGGCCAAGGGGCCTCTTGCATTGATTGACATGAATGGCACCTGTTGGAAATTTGCTGATGGTGCATAAACATGCTTTATGCACACTAGGCCAGCTAGAACCTCCTTATGCCTTCCTCTTCCCCTCATCCTGCTCCCACAAATACTCCCAGACACACACCAACTCACACACAAACGTATTTGGGTCCCGTGTCCTCCCAAAGCCTTACCTGGCGTGGACAGCTGGCTAGCTCTCAGGAGGGAGAGTCAGAATAGAACAGAGCAGATGCTAGCCACAGGAAAATGCTGCAGGAGAAACACAGGGCACGCCGAGCCACAGGAGGAAGAAAGAAAAAGTGCTTCAGAAACCACGGTAGCAATCATGAAGTAGTACCTGAATCTGGGTTGTACACGAGCTTTCAGCCAAGATCTCAGAGAGCTCTACTAGTGTCATGAGAGAGGTTATCATTTCCATTTTAGTTGTGGGAGTGCATCAAGGGAAAAGAGCTGGATCCATCTGACCAACAGCAAGGAGCAGTCCTCATGGGGAAAGAGCCCAGGATTGTTTCTCCATTAGACTGGTTCCGATGGCTGAGAATCCAGCCAGCACAGCAACCTCAAACACCCCTGCCCTGGGCACCCTCAGTGACTCCAGGTTACAAGACTTCCCTTTCCATTAATAATGGATGACATGCCACAGAAGGGAGGTCTCTAGTCAAGGATTTTGTCCTTGGTCCCATCCTGCTAAATATTTTAAACAATTTTTTTGTGAAAATAAAACTAACCTGATTATCAAATTTGCAGCTGCCAAAAGCTAGGGGAGATGACTCATTTCTTGGATAACAGAATTCCTTTGCAAAAAAAAACCTCTAACAAGCTGGAATGATCAACCTTGAAGTAACTTGATAAAATTTAAAAGGAATCAATGGGAAATCCTAAACTCAGGTTTAGAAAGTCAGCTGCACTGACACATGACATAGGAAACCAATAATAGCAATCGTTTTGAAAAAGACTTGACACGTTTAGTTGACTCTACAGTGTAGAGAGAAACTTGTAAGAAAGCTAATGCAACCAAAGACACATTCATAGATAAATAGGGTCATGTAGTCATAGAATATTATTACTGAAGGTGACATAAGAGGTCATCATTGAACGGCAGAGCAGAAGTCCTTCAAGGTTAAATATAAGACTGGATAGAAAGAATCAATGGGAAGATTGGATCAACTCTAATCAATGGGAAGTTGCTACCTGGAGAATGCCTTTTGAGAAAGATTCTGAATTCTTATCTAGGCTCAGCAGAAAGGAGAGCTGTGAGAGTTGAGTGATTCCGTCCTGGTCTGGAGATGGAGTTCAAAGGCTACAGATGCAGGAACAGAGAGCTCCATGGGCGCCTGCCTGCTCAGCCCCATCGATCTCCTTATTTCAGTGCGTCCTGCTGCAAGCACCTGCAACTTCTGCAGAGGCACTTTCTCTTGATCGGCAAGTAGGGAAAGCTGGGAGTGCTGTGGAGTAAATCCCTCTGATAGGTGAGAGTGGGAAGATAAACATCCCTAACATCCTCACCCCTTGGAGGGGAATATTCGTAGGTGTGTGCTGCAACCTCTACCAGAGTTCACCAGCAAGTCAAGTCTCAGTTGCCCACAGCAGTCACCTGCTCAATACCATTGAACACCTTTCTTGTCTATCTCACTTGCCTGTTCCTCCACAGCTATTTCTGGGAATCGTCTCCCAAATAAACCACTTGCACCAAAATCTTTGTCTCAGGATCAGCTTCTGGGGACCTTCACCCAACACAGCTTCTTGTTTGTCACTCCTAATAAAACAAAGAAAACGATAATCAACCCAACACTGTTTGGGCGACACAATCAAGTACAATGCGAAGCACTAGATCACTGAGAATCTGAAGAGACAAACCGGGATTATGAAAGGTCTGGTGTCCCTCAGCCAATAAGGAAGAACTCACGGAAAAGGGTGATGATTCTGGGAAGCAGAGAGGACAGAGGGCAGAGCTTCAGTCACATGGAGGCAGTTGAGCATTGAGGTTATCAACACTGACTTTGCTTTCACAACCCTGGGTACACATCTCAGAGGTGCCGCCTACTAGGTGTGTAATCTTAGATGGTTTTTACCTTTTTAAAACTTCTCTAAACCTTTGTGTTGTTACCTGTAACATAGAAACTGTAATCATGTCCACCCCTTAGTGTGACTTTGTGAATTAAATGTGATAATGCCTGACTCATAGTAAGCACAAAATAAACGCTAGCTATGTAAGACAAGCAAGACTTCTTTTTAAGCTCTTGAAGGCATTGCTAGAGCCAGTGTTTCAATATTAAAGGCAATCAGATTCAGGTTTAAATTAATCAGCTCATTATTTTTTAAATCATACTGATAATTTGTGTTGTCTGGTACTGAAACTGGCTTCCTGCTGAACGGCCAGGAGGAGGCGAGAGTTGGCTGTGGGTGGGTTTGGGATAGATGCCCCCCTCCCTTGCCCTCCTGCCTTCTCCAGCCTCTTCCTTCAGCTTTCTTCCCTACCTCCCCCATTTCCCATCCACGGCACTAGTCTGTTTAAAATCTCCAGGGACTCCTTTGTTTTCTTCCCTTATAAGCATATTCTCGGCAAACGCAGATCTCAAGAGGCTAATTTGGTGCCATCTGGAAGCAGCACTTTTGTCTTCCCCAGCACTTCAGTTCCAAGATGCATTTGCACCGAGCCCCAAGGCAAGTGGCTGGGCCGCACAGCCTCGGAGGAACATATGGTGGAAGGAAGCCACCCACGGGGATCCTGGAGAGGAGTTGAAAGCGGACTTCCTTTCTCCACTGATCGGGGTTGTGAACAAAAGGTTCATGGAGACTCCTGCAGCAGGCTTGAATAAAACCAGTGTCAGGTGGTCACCCTAGAGAAGGACCCAACTCATGAGGACTGAGAAGCTGGTGTTGGTTAGATTGTAAAGTAGATAAGAAGCTGCCTTCCTTCCTAATCCCCATCCATGCCACCTCCTCCATGCAGTCTACCTTCATTGTCTCTCCACACTCCACATTGCTACTGGGACATGTTATTATTACAATTGATTATTATTATGTGTGTGAGGACACACACAACAAACTGTTTATGAGAATATCTAAAATATGAAAAAAATATTAGCTTTAGATCATACACAAAATACTCCCACCAACATCAAAATTAACAAGGGGTTATTGGCATTCCATTATGTCAATTCTTCTACACATTTAAGTCATTAGTTATTTAAAAATCACTATATTTGAAAATAAGTTTCAGGTTAGAATTTATAACTTCACAAGAATTCCTGAGTAGGCTCAATGATGTTAGACAAAAACAGTCAAACATAAGGACATTCCTTCCATTCTTCCATTGCTAAAGTAATTTTTTTCCCTTCCACAAGCATTGATTGATTGTCCACATGCTGGGCATCATTTTAGGTGCTGGAGATTCAACCTTAAAAAAGACAAACTCTTTGCCCTATGGGGGAATTATTTCAAATATTTAAAAAATAATAAATAAAATTCACTGTGGAATGTAATTTTCTAATGATATATTTGCAATGATCTGGATGGAGACTATCATAGGGTACCTGGGCCTGCAGAACTCCAAACACACCAGCCCCAAGTGGCTGTCTTGTCCATTGTGTACATTGTTAACTCATAACTAAGGAGATACAACAATGTAGGGAGGATGTGCGAATCCATGCTTTGAGGCCATGTAGAGAAAAGAGTCGAGACCACAGAGGTAGCGCACCAAGTCGTAATTCCCTGGAGCTCAAGGATGTGTCTTCATTATTTTTATGTTTCCTGCCCCTAGCACATCATAGGAGCCCAACAATATTTAGGAAACTGAAAAACCTAACATATAGGGCTGGCATGGCAGCCAATTTTGTTTTATCCTTAGCCTTTACTGTTGAATGTTATTTAATTCACTGGTTTGTTCAAATTCCCTCGATGGTGCTTGTGCACGAACATTGCTTACCTGCAGTGAGGCATCCTCTTTTCCCTGGCTTTCTTCTTCCTCATTTTATCCTTTTAAAACTTATTTTTAATTGCAAGATAAGCCAGAGTTATTGCAGAAAAATCAGCAAAACTCAGCAAAAAGAAGAAGAAAAATAAACCTGTTATATTTCCTGCCACCTGGCAATAATCAGTATAAACATTTGGGTAAGTCTACTTCTATACCTTTTGTGATGTATAATTGGAGGAAGAAATATATATATATATTCCCTTACCAGATGCCATTGTCAATTTACAGGGATGAATGGGGGACTGTGTCCCACTGGGAGTTAATCTGGCCTTGGGCCATTTCTGTTTGGCCAGATCTACCTACTGCCCAAAGCTGACCACTGAAAGTTCAACATACCACTGAAAGTTGATGGGTGTGTTGTACCATGTTAAAGCCTGTTTCCTGTGGATGAGGAGAGCTTGGGCTGAGCCTGAGAGCAGGAGGCTATTCTCCCTCATGAACGTTATCTCCATTACAGGCAAGGGAACTTCTAGAGATTATGTTGCATTGAAGAAAATGTTTCTTTTAATTATTGTGGATTTAAGTTGTAAACTCTGTGATGCAAGCCGGTATGTTTTATCTAGTAGATGTCCACTGGAGGGTCACAGCAAGCATAAAGTTGCATATGTACACCTCAGCACAGGTGAGAGAGCTCAAGGGTTGGAGGGGGAGGTGGTCAGTGCTGAACTTGAAGTGGCAAAGCCCAACTACTTTGCTAAAGATCCCACCACCCCTATTTACCTTCACTGAATTGTTCAGAATTGGAGACTAGATTGGATTACTAAACTAGGTAGGAGAAGAAAGTAGAGTCCTCATCCTGTGAGGTGGCAGGACTTTTTCAAAAGAAAAATAAAATTTGTATTACTTAAGATAGAGGAAAGTGGATCTCTTTCCAAGAAAAAAAAGAGGGCAGATTTCAATACAGGAGGCAAGACTGTGAAAGCACCCCCATACACATTTTAACTTGTTTTTCTTCTCTCTTGGATTCCAAGAATAGTCATATTTAGCACCCAGAATAACTTATAGCTACAATCATTCCCTTTTATTTTCCCTAACCCTACAGTCACTCAGGTACAGAGTCACAGGACTTAATGAAGGGGCGGTAAATGAAAATGTCCTCTAACATCACCCCTTTGCTGAGGCCAGGGCAGGGTGGCAGTGTGTGCAAAGTTGGTCTCCCAAAGTCCCAGGGATCTCAGATCATTCTATCCAAGAATACAGTATGATTTTCCATCTGTTTAATTTGGTCCTCATGTCTTCTAGGAGTGTTTCCAAGTTTTCTTTATATAGTTATTAGACATTTCTTGTTAAAATCATATCTAAGTATTTTATACCTCTTTTTGTTATTGTAGATGAGGTCTTTGTTTTCATTATATCTTCTGATTGGTTATTATTTCTGTGTATAAAGACTATTAGGCTTATCTATGTTAAAATGTTGGCTAATATTTCAAACACAGTGTGAAATGGTAGTGATTTTATTGGCCTTGTCCTTAGCAGGAATCCCTCCAGTGTCTCTTCATCAAATAAGATGCTAGTCTGGGAGCTGACATGGACAGATATTGAGATACTTTTATGTTTTTTTATTTAGGAAATACCCTGACTTCTATTTTTTTCAGGGTTTTGAATCATAAATGGGTGTCAATTTTGTCAAATATTTTTTCAGCATCTACAGCTATATCATATAGTGTTTTTCCTCTCAGATCTAATAATATGTTGAATTACATTAATGAATTTACTGATATTTAACCAGCCTTGCATTTCTGGAATAAGCTCTACTTGGTCATAATATATTATTATGTATTATTGGAATTAGTGCATGGTCATACATTTTTCTGGAAGCAAACAGTAAGAAGCGTTTTACTATGTGAATTTATTCATCACACTAAAACAAATGAAAAGAAAAAGGAATTAAATGATATGCAATATATTTTTCTCCTTTTATATGCTTGTCCTTTATAATTTTCTAAAGATTACCTCTGGCTCTTGGATGACTTCAGCCAGCCCCTTGAGCAAGCGTATATATAAATAATTGGGTTTTGCAGATTTGAGCACATTTAATAAATCTGAGAAATCTCTAACTATATTCTTCCCTGACACAGTATGTGTGGTTTGCAAATTCCCATATTTTCAGTCCCAAAAGTCTCTTTCCTTTTTCGTTAAGAGAAGTTTTTCCTTTTAATTTTGTCCTGAGTCTCATGCATGAACTGACATATTTATATTTTCTGTCTTTTAGAAATGTTTTACTTTTTAATTTTGCTGTTATTATACTTGTTCCTTGACTAGTTTGTTTCTTTCCTTTCCTATTATTTTTTGATAAATTACTGCAACCAATTATTTCCTATTTCCAAATATTTACTTTCCACTTTTTCTTTTTTCTTTCTCCCTTTCTTTCTTTCTTTTTCTTTTTCTTTTTTCTTTTTTTTTTTGAGAGAGAGTCTTACTTTGTTGCCCAGGTGACAAGGAAGGGTGTGCAGAGATGTGTGGCATGCAGTAGAGTGATCTCAGCTCATTCCAACCTCTGCCTTCCAGGCTCAATTTATTCTTGTGCTCTTAGCCTCCGAAGCAGCCAAGACTGCCGGTGTGTGCCACCACATCAGGCTAATGCTTTTGTGTGTGTGTGTCTTTTGTTTTTTGTATTTTTAGCAGAAACAGGATTTCACCATGTTGGCCAGGCTGGTCTTAAACTCCTGACCTCAAGTGATCCACCCACCTTGGTGCTGGGATTAAAGGCATGAGCCACCGTGCCTGGACACTTCCCACCTTTCTATACTGCTCACTGTTACAGGACTTATGTGCCTCCAATGAGGAATGTCCATCCTACTCCACTGATGTTGGCCTTGAGATGTGGTTTGACCAATGGAATGTGAGCAGAGATGCTATATGTCATGCCTGAGAAGAAACCTTGAGTTGTTGCAAGTTTCATAATTCATACAGCCCCAAAATGGTTCTAACAGCTTGGGAAGGCTTTCGTTTTTCTCTTAGAATACCACTGTAATGCAAAACATTTTTGGAGCTCCTCTTTTGGAGTTCACTTCAAAACCATTTTTGAAAACCTTTAATAGCTTCATATCTATTTTTTGAAGGCATATGTATTCACAGAAAACAACCTGAAGTCAACCACAGCCAAGTACATTTTCATGGGTAAGAGCATGAGTTTGAATTAGAGAAGCTCTGTATTCAAAGCAGAGCTGTACTATTTAATTGCTGTGGCAATTTATTCAGGGTAATCACCTAAAAATGGGAGCAATAACAGTGATGGATATTTTCAGCAACCAGTTTTCATTTCTAGTCTCTTCTAATATCTTTCCCGTATCACAGAAAAGAAGATTTCCCATATTACCTTGTCTTCAGGTTTCTTGGCAATGGAATGAGATGCTCCGATGTGAAATTTGGACAGGGAGGCTGAACCCATATTAGCCTGATGGTGGTGGACAGTCGTGCAGAGACGTGTGGAGCCCAGGCATTACGAGGCTGTGCCGTGGCCTCAAGGCACTCTCCTTAAACCCACTCACCTTTGTGCTGTAGGTTATGATCATTGGGGAAGGCTCCTTGTAACTTCCTAACATGGGCAGTAGCAGTAATTTCCTGATTTGCCAGGTCACATGGTGAACCTGAAAGTTAGTGGTGGCCTTTCTTAATATTTCATTCTCTAGCCCTTCCCTATTAGAAATTCCTTATATTAAATCACAATCTGTTTAGAATGCTTAGCAAGGTTTCCATTTTTCTGACTGATTACTTTTGTCATAGGATTGCTGTCATAAGACTGTCACAGAATTAAACAAAGTAATTCATTTAAAATGTTTAAGACAGTGTCTGAAAATATTCCATAGCTATTATTACTATTAGGAAGGTGATCAAAATGAGCAATACACCCTCAAGTCAAAAAAAGAGGTGACCATCTAGATGAGATTGGTACTCACATATGGTATGAAAATTGGACCCGAAGACAATTTCAGAAGAGGAATTAGGCTACCCAAAGTAAGGCTGTCATCACCTGAAAACTCTAAAAAGAAAGCAAGTTATTTAAGTGGATGTTTTGATATATTGGTTCTTAAATAATACACTAATTTTTAGTTATTTTTGGAGTATTTTGCTCAGGTTTCCCATCTTATGCGAGGAAGTACAAGGGTTGTGAATCAGAAGAAGATTAGCACCTCCTACCTCCTCCTCCTTCTCTTTCTCCTCCTCTTCCTGAAACGCCAAGCATAAGGAAGAACTGAATTGACCACCACCTTGTTCTATTTTCTATAAATTTTTCCATAGGTCCAACAACACCAGGCAAAAATCCAACATCACTGGCATTTTAGGAAGGGATTCACCTTGTTCACATTCAAGGTGGGTCTTCTGGCTTCCTACACAACAAGGAAGGGTGTTGGAAATAGAGTTGGTCTCATTCGTGGGCAGATTAGGCTGTCATATATCTATGAGAAGTCAGATTGCAGCAAAGGTACTGGGTATCTAGGTTGAAGATTGAAAGTGCTTAAAGGGAGAAAAAATAATGTAGAAAGAAGGAGGATCCTAAATATAACCTTTAAGGAAGTTGCAGTCTTGTCAAAGATGGACTTTGTTGCCAAGTACCAATTAAACAAATCACAAATTAACAGTGTGATGCTCATCAGCTCCCACTGTTTCAAGGACAGCCATGAGAATTCCATCATGTTAAACACAAGCTACTTCTGCTGATGTATTATTTCTGTGTCTATCTAAATAGTGAATAATACTCAATAGAAAAAGATTAGCCCAAGCATTAGCTAAAAGTTGCTCTACTTTAATCACAAGACACCAAGAAAAGGGAAGAAAGATGGTTCTATGTTCTGTTAACATTACTTGGTTTGATAGCTGGACTGAGGGAATCCAACATATCCTCCTTATGCATAGTGATCCATAAGTTTAAGTCTTTTCACCTGTAGAAGGGAGATATTAGTAACAACCTTGCAGGGTTGTGATTAGGATTAAGATTATTTGTGTAAATCATTTGAAAGGTTACTGACCCTTGATCAAAACTCCTCCCAAAGGTGGTTAATTCTTGCTGCCTCCCATGACATCCTCTCCTGTGCTCTGTCCACACAATCAGGCTTCAGTCCCATGTGCACTGGAGCTGCTGGCAGGAACCCATTGTGGCATCTCTTCCCAACTTTGGATTCAGTGACATCATCCCATTAGCTTGAAACCAGCTCATCGGGAATATTTATTCCATGGAAATTGGCAAATGCTATAAATCAGGATTTTGTTTTTGTGTTTTGGAGAGCCAGATTACCAGCACACTCACCTCTGCTTTGTCCCACTTTACCACTCACTCTGCTCCTACCAAAGTCGTTGATGACCTATGTCTGGCTAAGATCAGTAGTCAGTACGTTATCTCATCTTATTCAAGCTCCCTGCAGCATCTAACCTGGCGGACCACTGGTCTTTCTTTGAGCGTTTTCTTCTCTAGAACTCTACACACTCACCTGGTTTTTCTCTTACCTTGTCAACTGTGCCTTTTCAAGATCATCTGTTGGATATACCTCCCCTACAGACTTCTAAATGTTAGAGTACCTAGAGCTGTGTTCATTGGCTTTCTCTCTCTGTTACTCTTCTATCCTTACTTGTTCTTACATAGTTCTGAGACTTTAAATACAATATATAAAACTCCCCAGATCTATTTATTACTTTTTTTTTTTTGAGACAGGCTCTTGCTTTGTCACCTAGCCTGGACTACAGTGGCACAATCATAACTCACTGTGGTCTTGAACTTCTGGGCTCAAGTGATCCTCCCACTTCGGGCTCCTAAGTAGCTGGGACTACAGGCATGCATCACCTTGCCCCGTTATTTCTTTTCTTTTCTTTTTTTTTTTTTTTCTGTAGAGACAGAATCTCACTATGCTGTTCAGCCTGGTCTCAAACTGCAGCCTCAAGCAATTCTTTCATTGTGGCCTCCAAAAGTGCTGGGGTTACAGGTGTGAGCGAGCCACCATGCTCCACCCGCAATTCAATTTAAACACCTACTGCCTACTCAGCATCTCTGCTTGCATGTCTAATCAACATCTCACACTCCACACGGCCAAACTACAGACACACCCCCTCACTCCCACCTGCACCCCCAACCTCTGCACCAGTATCTTTTCTTTGCTAAAAGCCCTGTCTCAGCAAATAGTATTCCCATTTGCCCACTTCCTTAGGCCAAACATCTAGGGCTCATACTCGATTGTCTTCCTACTCACTCTTAACAAATGAGCATAATTTACATGAGTAAAGATCAAGGCTAACTGCACCGCTATGAACAAAGGTCCATATGAAAACAGATGGAAAGTTAGGAATGCAGACTCACCTGGAGCAATTGAAAGGAGGTAATCACGATGAATCTGAAAGGATAGTTTGATGATAGATAATAATTGTTCTGTAATTTAAAAAATTATTCTTTAGGCAATAGAAAATCACTGGAGGTTTTTGAGCCTGATCTGACCATTGGTTTCAAAAGATAACTTTGACCATGAATTTAGGTGATCAGAAATCAGAGATGGGGTTAAACTAATTAAACTAATTAGAAACTTACCATGATTGCTCAAGTAAGAAGATAAGAATCAGAATACAGAGCAGACAGAATGAGCGATAAAAACTTCAACTGCTCAAAGCAATAGGACTTGACTGATTGAATACGAGATGAGGAAGAGGAAACCAAAGGTAATTGAGAGGGTTCCAGTTAGTGTCTGCGGGAAAACAGAAATGCCAAAAACAGAGGTAAAGAACAGATTAATGGTAGGCAGATTGTGAGAAAAATAAAATGAGGTTTTAGACATAACGTGTTTGACATGTCTATGAGGCAGTGAGGGAGGGCAGGGCCCCCTCTTAGGGGCCTGCTGGGTACGCCCCACCAAGCTTGGAAGGAAAGGAAAATCTCGAGTTCCTTCAAGGGAAATTCAAGGCACTTTAGATAGCCTTGAGAGTGAGCAACCTGATAAACAAGAAGGAAGTAGTCGCTTAAAACAATTGCCAAGAAATTTAGAGTCACAAAATCTTTGGTTCCCTATAGCAACTAAAAACAACATCTTAACATATATCCCTGAGTTGTTTTTCAGAAACCCGGACCCCAACCACATGAAAGATGCCACCTGCTGGCACAGACTTCAGACAAGGGAAACTGAGGACTAAATGCTGATCACCATTCTAAGTTCTGAAGTTCTTCCTGAGGGGCCTAGAGGAGGTCACACCCAGGAGCCAGACCTAACCCATCTTCCTACTGACCCCAAATTTTTAAACAAAGCTTTTCTTCCTTAACCAACTGCAAATCAGAAAATCTTTAAATCTACCTGTGAGCTCCCAATCTAGCCTGTGAGCTCCCAATCTGAGGTATCCTTGCTTTTTACGTCAAATCAATGTATATCCTCCATATATTGACTTACAACTTTGCCTTCAATCTCTGCCTCCCTGTCCTTAAAAACCTTTATTCGTGGCTGGGCACGGTGCTCATGCCTGTAATCCCAGCACTTTGGGAGGCCAAGGTGGGCAAATCATGAGGTTAGGAGTTTGAGACCAGCCTGGACAACATGGTGAAACCTCGTCTCTACTAAAAATACAAAAATTAGCTGGGCGTGGTGGCAGGAGCCTGTAATCCCAGCTACTCAGGAGGCTGAGGCAGGAGAATCACCTGAATCTGGAAGGCAGAGGTTGCAGTGAGCCAAGATCACGCCATTGCACTCCAGCCTAGGCAACAAGAGCAAAACTCCATCTAAAAACAACACAAAACAAACCCCTTATTCATAAGCCATCTGGGAGTTGGGGTCTTAAGCATGAGCTGCCTGATTCTCTTTGCCTGATGCTCTGCAATAAATGTCTCATGTTCTCTCCCTGCAAATCCCTGTCAGTGTTTGGCTTTGCTGCCCCAGGTGGACAGACAAGTTCAGTTCAGTAACAGTGTGATGGAAATTCCAGCAGAATCAAAGCTCAGAAAAGAAAGCATAACTGGAGAATGATTAGAGGGTACCGAACCATACACAACTTTGAATTTTGGGTTCAATCCAGTACCTAACATGTGGTGAGTGTCCAATAAAGATTGTCAATGAATATTATATCTTTGGGAATAATCACTATGGAGATGTTGTAAAACTTGTTAGAACAGATTAAATTGCCCAGTGAGAGAAGAAATCTAGGACAGAGACTTGGAGTATCCATCTTTTAAGCACTAGAATCATGCAGAAAGATGGATGCAGGATAAGACCATTGGGAACGTAATGTCATGGAACCCGAGAGAGAAAAGAAGTTCAACAAGAAAGAGGTTAGTTTCCACACTGCACATGTCTACTAACATGTAGAATGGAATGAGGGTAGATAAAATGCTGTTGGATTTGGCAGATCATGTGTGAAAAGAATTTTAATGAAGTGGTGGGAACAGAAACCATACCATGGAGGCTATGGAATGAGTGTGTGATACAGGAGCCCGATGGTACAGTAAGTAATGCCTGAGAGCACTGGGTCCTTGTGAAATATCACCGATGTCTCCATAGTCAAGTTTCATAGTCCTCTGGTAGTGGTCCAGACAATAATGAATCAGCCCTTCTGTTTATGCATGTAACCCTCTTGTCCTGGGCATGTGGCAAATTCCCCTCATGACAGTTCTGTCCAGCTTTCTCTCATGTTTCAAAACCAAACCATACATCTTATCCCAATCACTTTGTGTGGCTGACATGGAGGCATCGCATGCCTGCCCCAGGCAATGTCTGGGGAAGAAAGCTTTCCTTCTGAGTGCCTTTGTTAATGTTTTTCCTAATTTGGAAAGTCTTAAAGTAATTCAAGAAAATCCTTCCTCTACAGGAGAGAGGGATCTCATTATGATCAAGAAAAAATATCAAGGAAGAGTGAGTCATATTTTGATAGCATAACAAAGTGAAAAATAGGGTGTAGGCAGGTTGAGAGCGATTATAGCAATCTTCTTAGTGGCTAAGATTTCCCATGACTATCATAAATGAATAATGGTTTGACGAGGAAGAGATTTAACAAGAGAAGGAAAGGGAGGTAGGGGAGGGTGGGGCTGGAGAGAGCACCTAAATGATTTAATGTTGCTCCCCATCCTCCCCCACTTAATCAGTTTTTAATTCCCCATGTGGCTACTCTAATTAATCTTCCCAGTGACACTTGCTTGAGATCAATCCTTCCCCTGCCAGAGCCATTTTTCATATGTAGCTCTTAGCTTGGGGGTTTCTGGACCACGGAGTCAGTAAATTTGACCCCAACCCTGTCTGAGAGAAGGCTATCAATTCTTAGGGCAGACTTAATTGACTTACTTTTTCCTCCTAAACCTAAAGTTTGTGCTGAGACTTTACTAAGGTTGAAACCTTACAGAAGTAAGGGTGCCCTGCGTGCCTTTGAAATTTTGTTCTGGACACCTGGCATAGGGCCGACTCTGAGGACAAGGACTAGGCCTGAGGCCCCTACACTGCCTTGCCCCAGGGCCTCCCACCTGCCAGTGGGACAGAAACAGGAGTTCACTGGGACAGAAACGGAGTTCGCTGGGACACAAAAGAAACAAGTTCACCATGACTGCAGACTAGCCGAGAATCTCCCTCGCAGCTTCCTCATTATCTGGAAGGACTCAGGTGTTCCTAGACACAAAGTATCCAGATGCCTTTACTCAAGTCAAACATCAAGGCAAGCATCTCCCTGGTAATTGCCAGCTCCTGGAGCCAGGAAGAGATGCCTTTCTGTAATTGTCCTTAAAAGTCAAAACCCTGCCTAGCAAGACAACCCTTTAACCCTTTAAATGCATGCTTTCTGCCTTTCCCAACTTCCCTCATGGGAAATGAATAAATCAGAGATGGTTTTCTGTGCATTGTGTGGTACACACCATTACATATAGACCTTGTTAATTTTCTTTTTTTCTCACAGGTTGCAACATGTCGTTTGCCTCCCTCTAGCCTCATTGTTATTTTCTAACCCTCTCCTGTTTTATGAGTGCATTGATTTACTGCCATTTTCATTTTTTAAAACATCTTCCTCCTACCCTAACAAGCATTTGTGTCCAAAGTGAGCATTATCAACGTCCCTCCAGTTCTCCTTGTGTTCCTCTGTCGAGTGTTCTTATTCATTCCATTTGTGAAGAAAGGAACTCTCTGGGCCAGCACAAAGCATCTGCTGCTTCCATCCAGACAAAGAAAGAAGGTGGCATGGGGTTTTTATTTACTGAAGGCTCTGACGAATGCAGAGCTAAGTGTGCATTCCTAGTGCTCCTGGCTTTGTACTTGTTACAGACGCTGTTGTCCTGCTAGGAAGAGAAGCCCCTCACAGAATACAGAAACCAATGCCTGAGTCTCAGCCTTGCTCTTAAAGGTTAGTATATGAAGGGAGTGTTTTAGAAGCATTATGAACTCACCCTGCAGTTCTCAAGTAATTAGGAACGGCCACTCCCCGCTTTTCTTCAACAAAGGAAATGCAAATACATGAGAGTAAGAAAAAGGCATCTCAACTCACCGCAACTTCCACCTCTCAGGTTCAAGCAATTCTCCTGCCTCAACCTTCCAAGTAGCTGGGATTACAAACAAGTGTTACCATGCCCAGCTAATTTTTTATTTTTAGTAGATTTGGGTTTTCTCCATGTTGGTCAGGCTGGTCACGAACTCCCAACCTCAGGTGACCTGCCCACCTCGGCCTCCCAAAATGCTGGGATTACAGGCATGAGCCACCATGCCTACCTAACTCACAGTCTTTTTATCTGTAGACAAAATAGGAGGAGCACAGACCAGTGAGAGCAGTATGGAAGGAGATCAACAAGATGTAGCTGCAGGATTGACATTGCTTATTTTAAATGGTAAGAATTGTCCAACGGCGACTCACTAGCTGTGGTTATTGTGGATATATTCATGATGAGCAGGAACACCACAAAATCAATTAAACCAGTCAATATGTGGTTGAGAATTCTCCCTGCAGAGGAAGGGGCCCTTGCTGGGCTGGTCCTTGTCTTCAATTCTGTTCCTAATGCTAATTTCATCTCAACTATAACACTCTTTCTTATCTTTTAATAGTTTCACTCCTGGGAATCTCTTCACTGTACATAATTTAAAGGAAAGGAAAAGCTACACACATGAAGTTATCATAGCAGCATTACCTGTAAAAACAAAACGTTGGAAGGATTTAATGTCCAATTTTGTGGGAATATCTAAGTTATGGTAGACCAATTGGATATGATATTATGCGGCAATAAAAATAATGATTATTACGATTATATAGTGAAATGGAAAATACCGTAATATTAAATGCAGAAGAAGAATAAGAATGTGCTGGTTGCAGTTTGTTGAAAATATAGTTTTATATGTACAAAGGCTGGAAAAGTGAGAATAGTGGGCTATGCATGAATCTTTTAAAATAATTATTTTACTTTTTTTATCACAAATAAAAAATAATTTAAAAAACTGTTGCTCAACATTAAACTGCTATGCATCTGTTTATGTGTAGTTTAATGATTTATCGCATAGATTTAAAACCAAGAGTCCCTGGAGTCCACACTCAAAATTTTCATTGCTTGCTGGATAATTTTCACTAAACTTTTTAACTTCTGTAGCTTGAATTCATCCATCTATAGGAAGCGAAATTTTTACAGTAGGAGTTCAATGTTTCTTGAGTGAATGAATAAATGGACAATGGGAAAAGGTCTCCTCTTTGCGGTAAAGGCTTTGTTTCCAAAGGACTCAAGAAACTGTTCTGTCCTATTGTAATGGTGAGGGAGGTCAACTGGGCTGTTCTTCATGCTGATGTTTGTGGTTATGTCTTTTCCACAGTGGAAAAGTGTATGTGATATATACATTTAAAAGCACACCTAAAACTGGATAAAACACTGAGTGCATAAGTAGTTCCTGAGGGACAATGAAGGGCAGAACGTGACTCCGTTTCCCAAGTCTCCATTCTGCCCACAGAATCAATCACCTCTTGGGTCTCTTTGATCCAGGTCTCAAAGGAAAGAGGCTTGATGTTATTCCCTAACCCAGAAGGAAAAGAACTTGGGTTCCAGAGAGTGCTGAATTTTTAGTACTATACCCTTATTTGTAGTTGTTCAAGCAAATGGTGAGAACAAAGTCAATCTCTTGTCTTTAAAGTGATAAAAGTTACAATGATAATCATTCATTACTACATTAGTCCGTTTTCATACTGCCATAAAGAACTGCCTTAGACTGCGTAATTTATAAAGAAAAGAGGTTTAATTGACTCACAGTTGAGCATGGCTGGGGAGGCTTCAGGAAACTTACAATCATGGTGGAAGGCAAAGGGGAAGCAATGCACCTTCTTCACAAGGTGGCAGGAAGGAGAAGTGCTGAGTGAAGGGGAAAGAGTCCCTGATAACACTATCAGATCTCATGAGAACTCACTCACTATCAAGAAAACAGCATTGGGGAAACCACCCCCATGATTCAATTACCTCCACCTGGTCTTTCCTTTGACACGTGGAGATTATGAGGATTATAATTCAAGATAAGATTTGAGTGGGGAGACAAAGCCTAACCGTATCAATTTCCTTCCCATCTTAAAATCATTTGGTCACATTATATCATACGTCATACTGGCCTTTTTATCACCAACTTCAGGTGCATACCTTAGTGTAGTGCTGCGCACACAGTAGGTAATAAATAGCAGATGATTCCTGCAGCAGCAGCAAGGAGACGTGGGCAACCATTCAACAGCCTGTGTGACCTGCCCTACTTGAGGGCCTACTCTCAGTCCCATTAATGATGATTTTTTCTTAAAGAAATGATATTATTTTTAAATAGGTAAATATATGCACATGGTATCAAATGTTTAAAAGGCTAATATAGTGCAGAAAAGTTAAGCCTCCTTCCCATTTTTCCCCCACTAAGTCACCTGGATCCCTTTCCAGAGATAGCACTGCAGAGACAAGCACATTTGAATATAAAGATTTTTAAAGCAACTGTAAACAGCCCATGGTGTGAATGTACAGTAACTTATTTAACCAGTCTCCAATTGATGAAAATGAAAGTGTTGTTTCTCATTTTTGCTTTTACAAACAATGCTACAAATGCACACCTGCAATTCTGCACACATGTACCTCTGCAATGTGTCTAGACAGAACAGCTAGAAGGATGGAGGAGAGAACACATATGGGGACCAACTAGACATCTATTGTCCCATTTTGGATCAGAAAATATTTATAAATTGACTGATGGAAATTTTATAATTTATGATGCCTTTCTATCCAAAAGCTTAATGCATTTTTATGTATTCTTGTCTCATATCCTTCATCTTAAAATTTCCTTCATCTAAGACATGTGTTTCTCATATATTCTGGGCCATTTTCTGTTGCTTTTTGTTGCTACTGAAAATGGGGTCTTTTCTTATATTTGATCTGCCAATTATTGTCTGTATACATGAAGCCTGTTGATTTTGGTTGTGTTGATTTTGATTGTTAATTGTGTAAAAGTTTTTCTGCTGTTTCTCTTAGGTTTTCAAGCTTACAATAACATCAACTGTGAATATTAAAGCTTTACATTTTCTTTTTCAAATTGTAACCACCTTATAGTTTTCTTGTCTAACTAAATTAGCCTGTATCTCCAGTAAAATATTTTCAGTGGTACTATGGGTATCCTTGTCTTATTCCCAACTCTTAGTGGTAATGTTAGTAGTCTGTGAATAGAGTATTTCATGATTTTCTGATTTGCTGATATCCGAAAGTAAACACATATGCAATTCTAAAGCATGGCTTTATTATAAATGTTTTGTGTGATATAAGTAATTGTGCAATTAATTATCCTGTAACAGAAAGATGAGATGAATAAACCTGATACATTTTTCTGTCATTCCTACTTCAAAGGACAAAAAATCAAGGTGCACCATAGCTTGGATATCAGCTTTTATTTCGTATAACAAAAAGTAACTTTAATGAAGCAATAAATTATATGACAAAATTCAAAGATTAGATAAGGTATGGATATTAAAAATAAAAGTATTGAATTACATATACAAGAAGGCATTGACCAGTAAGTGCATGGTTGCTTTTCTCCACAACACATAATTCATAATACTGGAACACTTCCGAAAAACACCAACCAGATGAGGATCTTCAGGAAAATCTGCCCAGTGTCAGGCTGTGAGTGGTGGTTCCTGGGATGACTGGGGAATGGTTAGGTTAGGATGATGGTGGGGTGAACAGGTTTGTTGAAGCCTGTCTGAACCTAGACTTCACAGTGAGGCTCTCCTGTAAGTGTGGGAAGCCTCGTTTGCCCTAGGCTCAGTTTCTTTGACTCCCCAGCCAAGATTTTCACAGTAGCCATGTGTTCTTAACCAAGTGAACAAATAAGTCCCAAGGCTCAAAGTCTCAAAAGGGCATTAAAGGAACTTTAGGAAGAGACTAGTTAAGGGCATGCTGCCTGTCTCTGACTGTTAGGTTCACTATTAATCCACATTTTAGCAGCTCTGTGCCTTAGAAAAAGAGAATTAGTCCTCTTAAGGCTCAGTTGCATCATCCACAAACACCCTCCTTATAAGGTTGATATGGGGATTATAGGATATGACTCTAAAGAGCTTAGCATAGTACCAACCCTTACATGTTTCTAGGGTGGGGAAACCAGCCTTACTGCAGGGAAAGATGAGTTTCCAATGCTACATACTATTTGAAGAAAGATCAATTCAGTTTTGAAATTTCAGAAAGTTGGATGGAACTTGGGACTGTTACTGCTAGACAGCATGTCCTAACTCAGGCAGGTGAAAGAAAAAGGGGTGACCAGTTGAAAGCCAGCATTCCAGCGAGGCGGGAAGTAGAATATCTCACTTACTCTCTCACAGCACATCCCAGTCAAATCAGACACTAACTCATCATTTTCAACATGTGCTTTTGCTTGTGGTCTTAGCTATCTCCAACATAAATTTTTATTGTTTTGTTTTGATGCTTTTAAATCTGAGCCCTAACCTCTCTCAGATATTTTCATGTTGCCCTGACAAAAACTACCCTACAGTATGGTTGGGGATACACAGTCCTGGGTCTTCCAGGGTCAAAGTGGCTTAAGACAGTAGGGTTGTCCTGAGAAGGTTGTGTAGACAGCAGAAGCACTCTGGCTCTTAGCAGGCTTTCTGAACGACACTCTAAGACCAAGC